>JABJVR010007927.1:0-10000 GCA_025773905.1 Chitala chitala | reverse complement strand
ATATATACATATATATTAAGGGATTCATGCAGGTGACTGATGCAAATATCTATTTTTCGATGAGGCACTTTACAGTCTGACTGAGGGAGGTTTTTGTACAGCTCTCTAACACTGTGTGAACACCCAGCTGCTGCTGATGTAGTGTAAACTCTGACAGTAATAATCTCCTGCATTCTCATCCTGGACTGCACTGATGTTCAGAGTGAAGTCAGATGTAGATCCAGTACCACTGAATCTGGATGGAATCCCAGAGAAACATGTAGCTGTTATCCCCACTTTACACTGTCCTTATCATTGTTCACCTTAACTGTATATTACTCTTCTGTATACTACTGCTATTTATCCCCACCATATGCTGTACCCTTATATATTGTACATAACTGCTCACTAAACTTACTTATACATAATCTGTATATAACTATTCCACCTCTGTACATATATTCACAAATTTAATTAACAAATGTAAATTATTTCCGCCTTTGCACTACCCTTATCTGTACATAATTTGCTCCCAACTGTACATATTGCATATATTGTTTACATTGCACTTGCTGCTCTTTGCACTTCTGAATAGATGCTAAACTGTATTTCGTTACCCTGTATCTATACATGTGTAATGACAATAAAGTTGAATTCTATTCTAGAGTTTGTACACAGGGTGCTACCATTTAATTTGTATCTTCAATTGTCTTCCACATAAATGATTATCATTTACATGAAACAGAGTTAAACAAGCAATTAAGATAATTAAAAATCTATTACATCTATGAATTGCAATGTCATCCACATTGACATATTTAAGACACACCAGGAAAAGGGAACCGGTCATTTAGGGGGTTATTACTTCCTTCAAAGGGACGCCTTAACGAGGATATTTGTACCGATTATTTAGTACACAGTCAAACACCCCATGCAGCGCACAGATGTAGCTGTGGCCAGAACCTCCTAATGTATTTCCCGAAAAGCTGCAGTGGAACAGGTGCAGCTCTTCAATTATTAAAGAACAAAAGTACTGAAGGAATAAGATGAACAACCTGGTCCAATTCACTTAAATAGGACAAATAACACTTCAAGCAACTTCTATACCTCAGCTTGTCAGAAAACCAAGCAAAAAGCAAAGCAGTAAAATGTAAAAGCTGGACACCAGAGAGGTGGTGCAGGGCCCACTGAGGCCATTCCTGGGTTCACAGAGCTGGTCGTTTATTTTAAAAATGAGAGTTTGTGGGTCCCGCATCAGCAGACCATGGATACAAGTGAGCAGAGTAATAATTGTAGAAAAGCTAACAGCACGAACTAAGGCAATCCATTCGCCTCTCTCATCAAGGCACATTTCGGGGTAGACATGTATAATGATCACTATCAATCAACGCCTTGTTTCTCATGTTGCAGCTACAATAGACTCCTGGGCTCTCCAGCTCCTTATGGAGAACAACAAAGTCCACAGTCAGATCTGTCCTTTCATCATGTAAACAGCAGGGAGTTAAACTCAAACTTTAATTAAGGCATTTCTAACCCATCCTCCATTAATAAGACTTGTACAAATGGCTAAAGCTAAAAAAGAAATTATTAAAATTACTGTGGATAAAAGGTGCAGATAAAAGGTGCATTCAGCTAATACAGATGTCAGATGTTCCTTGATCATCACATGTAACACAAATGGTTGAGTGTACACAAGAAAGTTATAGTAAAATAATGAAAATTATATCAGTGCAAAAGTTAGCAAACCGCTTTATGAAATGCTCTATAATATATTTATTCAGTTAGCAGATGCTTTTATCCAAAGCGACTTACAACATTTCACATACATGTTACAGTGAGCTAGAGCTGGGTGTCCTGGTCCAGGAGACTCAGCCTGATGTTCTACCTATTGAGCCACCAGGCCACCTACTAATAACACTTTGTATGCCTCCCCACTTTTGCATTAAATATTATATTGATGACCAAAAAATTCTTTGTCTTACTCTTTTTGCCATTTCAAAGAAAGAGAATGCAAACTTTTGCACTTAACTGTAAGACATAAGATGGACAGTGTCCAAGCCGTGGTTCAGTGTAGATGGAAAGGTGTGATTGTGATGTGTTATCTAACCAAGCACACTGTCCACGCAGCACACTGTACAGCATAAAGCCTGCTAGAAACCTGCTGATAAACAGCTGTAAAACTGCACAGCCTTCACATTGAAAGTATCTCAACAGCATCAAGGCCAAGGAAATATTCAGGCTTAAAGCTACCTTTCACTTCACAGGTGTGCCTTATGTATGCTCACATTTCACTGAACTGTGATAAAGCAAAGCTAAAATTTAAAACTCCTGAATGGGGAAAAAAAGAAATGTATGCTGAATAATGTAAATGCTTACATGCACAGCTGACCACAGAAAGGCACAATCCGAAACCTAGAATTTAGTTCAATAATCTATTAAATATGTAGTCACTTGTATAAACTAACATTTTCACTTTGTTTTTGTTAAAGTCAAATAAATTTAAATCAATACAAAGTGGAGGCAGTGACTTTGTTAGAAGATCAATATAAGCAAAGATATGATTCATGCAGAATCTCACCATCACAAGGAAGAGCTACTAAATATCAAAAACAGCAGCTGTCACAGTGGAACAGGCCGCTATTTAATCAACCTGCATGGCAAGCAATTACAAGATTTGTTCAATGGGTGTAAAAAATTTTTAATGATAAATAAACCTTAATGTTTTGTTCTGTATCCAGTTCTACTGCTGCTCAGCATTTCACATAAATTGTCCAAATGTTTATGAAATCTGAAATGCTTTTCACTTATACATAAAAAATTATATAACATTTTATATATTGTACGTACAATTTCACATGTATTTACATAATGTGCTGCAAAGTTATTTTTGCACGACACATCTCCCGGAATAGGTAAAACCCACTGTACACGACTCACATTTTTCCATACCTCACATGGCACTGTGTTGAGGTCAGCTAGACACACCTATGACACACCCTGCAGTTTACTGTGCGTCTCTTCTCATATACCTGAGCACTGTCTCTACTGATGTGATGGTACTTCTACAGTCCAAAACACAACTCAGTACTATGACCGCACACCTTGACATGCATGTCCATTGCACAGCAGGAGCACCTTGACCTACAACTAATGCTTACAGACACGGCTCCAAATCACCACAAACCTACTGGTTAAAATGAAAACCAATTATTGGACTACAGACAGAAATAAAACACACACAGACCTTCATGAAGCTCATGACAATGACTTTATCCAATATTTTTTATATATATATTTTTATATATATTTTATATATATCACTTAGTATGTACACACATGCACGCACACACGCACGCACACACTGTATATCAGCCAGGTACAGGTGACAACATTTACTGGACTTGTACATAAAAGCACTGACAGTACATGTTCTAAGAGAAGGCTGAAAAAGCTACTTTACATCATTATAAGAGACTGAATTAAGATGCTGTATAATATTTTTTGTACAACTGTCTGGTAATACACACAAAATACTCTCCTCATTCTTTTGATTTCCAGATAGATATTTTAAAACAACTTTCATTTATTCCACTTTTACAAAATCTGACTTTGCAGGGCCAAAAGGAATCTTGTCATGCAAGCATGGAACAAAGACAACAATAAGGTCACAGGGCCCGTAGACTATGGAATAGTCTGGCTGTCTATGTGCGGGGTGCTGGATCGGTCTCAGTCTTTAAATCTCAACTGAAGAGCTACTTCTTTAATGTAGCCTTCCCACAGCAGTCTCCATCCTGCACTAAACTTAACACTGCTGGTGCTGCTCTACATGCCATCGTATTCTCTTATGTGACTGCCAGTGCTTTTATTTTCTGTTAGGTACTAACCCCTCTTTGCAAGTTGTCTCTGCCCACATGTCTACTTGGTGCCCACCTGGGCACCATCTGAGCAAGATGCCTTATTAGAGTTGCTGACACCCGGTGTACCCCAGGATGAGGCCTTCATCCAAGGCATCCTGCAAGACCTACTCCTACATCTGGAACAAGGGGCTTTATATTGCCATTTACATGGTCCATACATTAACTTCATATTCAATAATGTTAGTATGCCCAGGAAGGGCTGAGTATCCACTTGACCTTGGAAGCCCAGATATTTTCTTTTCTCCACAAGTGGAGTTCTTGGTTCCTCTCCTCCAATATGGCCTGGATTTAACTTAACTTTAATTATCCACCACTATTAACTCCTTGCAAAAACTAATTGATTTCTATAACGCGCCTTGACGCAAATTGTTGCAAAGGCACTATATAAAAATAAATTGACGTGAATTGAGTTTACGATCTGCCAGCGCATGCAAAAACTTTCTAGGGGTTAAAGAAGTTAAGCAAACTTGTTAAGTTTGCTTAACTTCTTTAACCCCTAGCAAGTTTTACAGACCATCTTGGTATAATTGTACTGGAATGTTGTAGTACTTATTTCCAAGGAGAGCTACTTTACTTGCCAGTGGACATGTCAGCTCATGAAGCTCAGGTGGTCCTGCTTGAACTGATTACCTCATTAGCCATTAATAACTGAACCAGCTGGACAGATCCGAGATTTTTCATCATTGTATCTTGCCAGTACATTTTAGGATGTGCCTTACACCTCCTGCATTTAAGCTACCAGAAATTTTTGTAGGCATGAAATATTTATCTACATCTAAATCTACATCTTCATTCCCCATTTATAATATCATATGTGGTTTTCACACCCTTTCCATTTACCTTAAATATTGTGTCCACCCCACCATTGCACCATTACTGAAAAATGACAGATAATAGGGTTACTAAATTAGTCGAATGCTTGATTTTCAATGGACAATAGTCAGCACTGACTTCTTATTCAAGGTTTAACTGATTAAAAAAAAATTTTAAACACTAAACAGCATATGACTCATTAATGACAGAAAAGTTGGATGTGTAAAATTATGAAAGATGTGTTAAAGCTGCAAAGTACCATATTTCTGCAGAGGAAAAACTTTTGGAAGTCTACGTGCAAAATTACAAAATAATTTTCACCCATAAAAGTAGAAATAACAATACCTTTACACAAACTGAACAAATATGACATCTTCATTTACATATTCTCCACATGATAAACACATTTTCCACTCAGCAGACACATATTAAGTAGTTAATGCTGCTTTAAATTTTACAGTCTGTGCAGAAAATGCTTCTCGGCTCAAATGTAAGTTGGAAACATACAGCAACAAGGCCCCCTCTCCACCCATTAACACAGAGGTGCAAAATAGCTTAGCACAGAAAATAAAAACTCCGAGTACAAATGCACAGAAAATGCTGGTATAGGATATCCATCCTTGCAGCTGACATTCATATTCTGTTGTACTGCTCGAGGGTGTAGGTTTGCTTTCCACACTGGTAGGGATCAAATCAGCCCACAACCCTCTTAGCGTGATAATGTTTAAAGATGGCTGAAAGTTGTGGCAGGGGCAACTCTGTGCACCTATGATACTGTCCAACTCCAAATCTACAGACTGGACACTGCCTTAGGTTGGACTGAAGAAGTAGCTAGAGATCCAAAGACATCACTGTTGACTGTTGCCATGTACCAAAGCATTCCACAGTCTCGCTGTGAGCTTTGTGTGGCCTATAACATACAACCAAGCTCTCCACAACACACCTGTCAGTAAGACACTAAAGCATCCCATTCCAAAAGCTTTTGTTTACTAAATTAACTACAACCATTTCACCTGCACCATAAAAAATACAGGCTGCTTTTGTTTGTACAATTTGATACCCAATAAAAACGTTTTAGAGAAAAGCATCCAGCTGTGACTAGACTCATAATAAACGTATCTCTTACATGTTTAGCTTACTGTCTGTCTTATGTAGAATATCTAAAAGTATTTAGTCTTGAGTACAGTGTAGGTACACTGTTAGCCAACATTCACAAGCTTTCACTGCAATGTGACTGTGAAGTCATGCTAATTGCTGTAGGTTTTCATAAACTGCAGTGAACATAGAGCCATGGCTGTTTGCTACTTAACCCCATACAAGGATACAATGTAACGCCAGGGAAAATATTAACAATTACATACAAGTTAAATGAAACTATAAAGTTAAGAGTACACATGATGAATAAAATGAAATTGGCTTGTTTCTCAGTAATCTGGGCTTTTAGGTTTCAGATGTAGATAATAGTTTTCTTTATCTGCAGCACAAACAGACTTAGAAAACAGGAGGTTCTTCCAACAGCCTCAAGGAACAAACAAAAACCAATTTCAGACCAGATGGAAAAGGGTGAGAAACTGCAGGGGGTCCAGAATCTCATGAGGGGGAGAAGATTCAGACAGAGACATAATGGTATCAAAGCTCATTTTCTCAAAAAAAAAAAAAAAGTTAAAGAATGAATATCAATTAGTAGTCCTTCCTCTCCTCCCTCAAAAGAAAGGGTTGTGTGTTGACACCAGGATCAGGTCCTACCAGCTTCTTCGTCGATGACAGTCAGGCAATAACCAAAGGCTGTCTCAATGATTTGAATGTTAAACCATTCAAGGCCAGAGGCCAGTGTTCAGTGTCAATGGAGGGTGTCATTCCTTAGCAGGTGGGCTACTCTTTGAGACCTCATTAGACTGTGTCACCTCCTAACCTACACACAGTACATCCACATGAGATTGCACGTCATCCAAAGAAGCTTTTAAAATGGTATGAAATGTGCAACAGTCTTGCTAACTCCAATATGTTCATGTAAAGTTAATAAATTAGTGAGAGATGACATGGAAAGCTTGCGGTGGGTTGGCACCGCCCAGGGTGTGCACTGCCTTCAATTAACTGCAGACCAGTCAAGAATAAAAGGTTAGAAAACAAAGTAGTGTATGAATAAAAGACACACAAAAGTCAATTAAGGAATCATCCTTCAGGTACTGCCTAATGGTCGTCCCTACACAAAGGAGGTCAGACAGGTCACGACAAGCATGATGATGGCTGGCTGCGTCCATGAAGCACACTGTGCTGTAAGCAGCCATGGTTTACCACGCTCTTAACATGCATGTTCACCTTCACTACACAGAGCTGCTGAAACACGTTTACCCAGTGCACGGCTTGTATAGTGCCCTTAAGCTGCACTCCCCCCCGTCACTCTGCACTTGCCTGAACCTGGAGAAGAAGCCTCACCTTGGTGAATAAGCACAACGCATGGTTTTGTTCCAAAGTTAAGAAGCATCAGAAACTGGGATTTTCCATGTTACCAAAAGCATGCTCATTCAGTGCTATAAAAATTTGTATCAAAATGCAGCGAAAGTCAACAGCAGTGTAAATTTGGTTTTTCTAATTACAAACCATTAAACTGCAAAGTGCACTTTTTGAAACTGAGCAGTAATGACTCACAAACGAAACGCTCTAAAAAATAAGTTAAAAAAATGAGGCAATGCACATTATGGGATGTAATACTGACCACATTTAGTCAATGAGTCAATAACAACGTCACCTTCCCAAAATACAATAGATGCCAAAAACTCTTAACAGACATGTTAGCAATTTGTTTCAAATCAATGCACTCTTTCTCAGCAAAGAATGGCAAACAATGGAACTAATGTAGAATTATTGTAATGTTAACTACTGTAGGCACTAATGATACCGTTACTGTTAATATGCGTTTTAATTAATCTGCTCCAGGGAATGTGTAGTGTGTTTTATCAACATTACACACAAGCACAGGCAATTTTTGTTCTCTATATGGCAATTAGACTGAAAGAAAAGAACTAACTAATTTAAACAGACGGATTCAATGACTTAAAAAATTTAACATACAACCTAATCCTTTGATGAACATCAGCAACTAAACTGTAATATACATGCACGTAACTGGGTATTGTGTGTCATGCTTCCTGTTTATGGTGCACAGATACTTCTGTTGCATATTAATTAGTAGGTCCCCTAAATTACATGGCAGAAACTCCTGGGTTGCCCCCTGCAGGACTAGCAACCCTGTGCTTTAGCCTGTCCACAGTGGCCCTGCCTCGGTGTAGCACAGCCAATCAATATGCAATTACAATGAAACGCTGTTGTTCACTCATGCATGCTCTGGAGATGCAGCATGGGAAATATAAATGCTAATTGTGCGCTGGGGAAGTTTAGTGTCTGCATTTCCCATGCTTTTGCTGACTTTCTGCTCTGGGGAAAACAGCGGTATCCAGTGTTCCGGTCAGTGGACTCATGAATGGAGTACAGTGTCTATTCAGTCAGGAGAACCAGGTTACAAAACATTCCCACCGTGTTTTATTTTAAAAATAGTATTACAGGCACAGTTGTTATTACTGCCCAATTCAAACATGATTAACCATATGAGGGGGCCTCCCATGTATACAGTGATGTAACAACGAAAGCAGAAGTTAAACCAACAAGGCAGACCCCCAACAGCTTACTCTGACAGCTCCCCAGTCATTGACTACAAGAACACTTTGAACACACATCTCATCTCTTCTATTATGCAAAACTTTGACTCTTAATGGATTCATTACTTGCAGTTTCTTGAATTAATGTGACACAAAGTTTAAAGCAAACTTATATAACCTTACCTGTCCTTGTAGAATACAGGGGTTATCTTTAAATGTTTTGCACCTCTGAGATGCAGGTCAGCACTTCTGTGGATCAAATTTTCAGCCCAGTCACATATGGGTGATTCGAGGATCAATCCTGCTAAACAAGAGATCTCAGCGTGAGCAAATGTTTGACACCTTGGCCAGGAAGGAATGATCAATCAACCATCCCATTAAGCTGTATAAGGCAGACATTAACCTCAGCCATAGGTTACCACTTGGGGGATGGCGGAACATGTCATTTACACTAAAGGTAGTGTATGAACAGAAGAATTTTCTTTCTCTGAAAGTAAAGTACTGCAGCTGAGCTGTGTACTTAAAAATGTACTCATGTCAATTACTGAGATTTATATAATAAAAAAAAACCTTCACTGACTATACCCCCCTTACAATGGTAACTGCAACACACTTCACACTGATGTTAGGAGTGCTCCCTCAAGATATCCTGAGCAAATTAAATAACTGTTGATGCACTGACCATAAAAATTGAGTATGAATGAAATCTTATTGAAGGCATCAAAACTCATAGAGAGACAGAGAGAGAGAGAGAGAGAGAGAGAGAGAGAGAGAGAGAGAGAGAGAGAGAGAGAGAGAGAGAGAGAAAATTGCGGCCAGTGTTTAAAATTTTTTACTTGCCATATACAAATGTATTGCAATGCTCACTTGGACAGCTGTGACCAATAGCAGTGGAAAAAAATGTAATAAATATAAAGGACAACGAACATTACAAAAGTGTCATGTACCTTCCCTTATACTAAAGACAGGACATAGTTTTAAGTACAGACTAGAGCAATGAATAACACACACACACACACAGATCAGAAACAAGGACAGTCTTTTCTCCAGACTGCTCTCTGTGGTACACAAAGAACTGCACATAACTCATCCCCAGGTAAAAGCCAGGACGCCACAGATGGTTCCTTAAATCAGCCAGCACAGGGCTGGACCAGAATAAACACAGCTGTCAAACTTCCTCTGGAGTCACACAGTGCTGTCCAACATGAGCTTCTGCCCTCTTTGTGCCCTCATCATGATGTCTGTTCTCTCTCTCTCTGTCTGTGTGTGTGTGTGTGTGTGTGTGTTGCAAGGCCATAATCTCAGCAATTGACTGCTTCTGTTCGGTCAGAATGACTCCCAGAGAATAAATCTTCAGGTGATACAATACATAGATGAGTGTTAGATCCATGCCAAAAATAATAAGTTTGCCAGACCACTTTTCTGTTGATAAAAATTGGCAAAACACCAGACAAGACAAGTCATTGTCATCAGGCAGCTTTATGTTGTATGTTTACTTAGCAAAGTGATATGAAACCCTGTTCCATCCATCCATCCATCCATTATCTACCGCTTATCTGGGGCCGGGTCGCAAGGGCAGCAGTCTAAGAAGTGACCCCCAGACTTCCCTCTCCCCAGACACCTCCTCCAGCTCTT
>JABJVR010007926.1:0-11078 GCA_025773905.1 Chitala chitala | reverse complement strand
CGGCACCACTGCCCCCCCCCCCCCCCCCCCTTATTTACTGCCCACTAAGCGGGCACCATGACAGGAGCACAGCAAAGGAATTGACGGATGAGCAGTGAGCAGCTTGGGTGAGGTCACTCAACCCCTGAGCTGTGTCCTGTCCTGGCAACCATTCCTGTCAGAACACACAGAGTTCCACTGCCCGTAACAGATGCTGTCTAATTAAGTCCCTATTTAACAATGGGATACTAGGATATTACTTCCGTCTTTATTAATGAAGCAAATTAGGCGGGTGTCTGCAGAGGGCAGATTAATTTTTTACAAGGATATTGTGTGTAAGGTCTGTTTTCTTTGCTTTTTGATTTGAACTTTGGAGTTGAAAGATACCTGAAGGGGGCGCTAGGCCCCTGGGACAAACCTCCTGTACCTGTTTTTTATCTAGCTACTTGTCTCTGTCATGTTACCTGTACATTTATAAATCAGAGATTTAAAAAAGGGTTTTTCTGCTGACATTTTTGTGGAAAGGTGGGGGGTGGTGTATTTTTTTGGGGAGAGAGATTCGAGTGTGTACGTGACACACATTCTCACTGTTGGTCCTTTACGCTCATCCCTTTCATCCTGACTGGATTATGCAGCCCTTTCTTTTTCTTCACCAAGTTTGGTGTTTGGGTGCAGAAGGCTGCGTAACCAGCTAATGACCTGTCAGTACTTTTCTTTTGTTGTCATTAGCTGAAAGGTCGTGTTTTGTCCTTTGTCCTTCTCCCTTGTTCTCTGTCAGTTCTGTCGGAACCCGCTTAAAAAAGCAACACCAGTGTGGTGTGTCTACTTTTCCTGTTTCCTGTGGCTTTGTCGAGGATGAAAACCAGGGTTGTCTACACTTCTGTTCACAGAACCTTTGAGATTTTGAACCCTTTATCTCGACTGTGTACCTTCCTTGGTAGGGAACAGTTGTCACATCTTTAGTTTGGTGAATCATGCAATTGGGCTGTCCTCTGAAACCTCTGTGGTGAAATCACCATGAATCACTTGTCTTTTTTGTGTCTACAACCCAGCAATGTAAACAGAATATTAAAGTATAGAGTTTTGGGGAATTTACTGTATGTATTTATAAATTTAGGTTTTTTTTATACACATAATTTTTCATTAATCCTAAAATAACGTTTTGGTAAATATTTTTCTTTTAAGATTATTAATTTAGTTTAGATCCATTAAAGATGTGTCCTTAAAATATCAAGGAAATTTCCTGTAACATGTCACATGAAAGGAACTTCAGTAAAATTCTCTTTGAAGAATTATCCATTGTATCAGAAAGTCACGAGACCTCATGCCATCTGCTACCAAAACTTATACTATCCACCATCACAGCTCATACCATGTACCACCAGAACTCATCCCATCTACCACAACAGCTTATCTAAAACAACCACTTATATCATATGGCATTAGACCCCATGCTATCTGCCACCAAAGCTTATCCCATCTACAACCACAACTCATACCATGTACCAACGTACCTCATTCCTTACATTCCACGAACGTAACCTGTTATTAACATTATTCTGTAGCTTCTCAGGCTCTTTTAAAAAAAATTAAAAAACTAAATTTTGCTAATGAAAGGCAAGGTGCAAACTTCAGCTTTTAAAGAAAATACAAGAATGCGAGCAATTTCATCTAGAATAAAGCTGAAGTTAGTGCTGATGAGTTTTAGGGGAGGCATTATAATTACATCTAATTTAGATGTAAAAGCAGCAGTGCCTGTTATGTAACTCCTTACAGTCAGCCCTTCAATGTCAGCGAGAATTTTAGTTAAAGTAGAAAGTTGAGGTGGCTTTTTCATGCTACAGCCATTTTGTCTTTCCTTCACATGGTGTCTTATTCATTTATTTCTTTTTGAATAGAAAGTGACTAGAATGCACTCGTACATGTTCTGCTGCAGGGACACATCCAGGAAGGCTCTGGAAATCACTTAGTGTCGGCGCGTCCCCTCTGGACAAGGGCAGCCCTGGGGCGCGGACGGCGGATGTTTGTGACTGAGCTTGTCAGCTTCTGGGACCTATTACCAAGTGCCTGCTTCACTGTTTGTTGACAGCCAGGCCGGTCGGCGCTGCCTGTTATTTCCCTGACTGTGGACATGTTCTGTCGCTGGGGTACAGTGCTCTGGAGTGTCCAGCACACAGCATCCAGATGAAACACACTTTCCTCTCCCTCGTTCTCCACACTGCTTAGCCAGTCTCCCTGACTTTTTCTACGTTCCCTGTAGGAGCATGAACACTGAACATTTTTAACTGTGTTTGTTCTCAAAATTCCTTTTAACACTCCAACTGACTCTTTAGGTAACCTGTATTAGTGTGGTGTAATTTTTACAACAGTGTAACGTGCCATGTTCTTGCCTTTTCTCCTCTCTTCCTGTCATGTTTTTTTTTTTCAGCATCCGACCTCAAATACACCTCCGTGCTATCCACATGAACCTGCAGTGCATATTAAAGTGTTTGTTGTATTGATTCAGCGAGCCAGAATCAATGCTTGGTATCATCATGCTTTGTTTCCATGGAAACCCATATGGTGTGCGAAGAGAGGGTAGCAGAGAGTACAACTTGACTAGTTTAACTATCAATCTGAATGATGGATTGATCATACTCATTTCATGTGCAATCAGTAAATTACAGATAACCATATATACTTAACCCCCCATTTCTGCATAATTAATCTAATGTCATTCTTTTCCAGAATGCCTTCTCGCATACTGAATATAGCCATATTCTCTGACAATCATGTCATGCTTTTCCACGGAAACACAGGACAAGTGCACCAAATTATTCTAATTACACAACTTAATTAGCAGCAAGAAAGATTGAAGTGTAATGATATGAGTGATGTTTTGTCACCTGCGTTATCCCACCTTGCGTTCGTGTCGTACGCAGAGGACCAAGCCATTTGCTGATCGCAAACGTTTCACTCCCAGTCAGCACGATGCATACTGTTTCCATGGTGATCTATTTTTAGAAGTGGCAACAAAAAACTGCGACTGTTAAAATATGCAACGTCTTTCACTCTGACATCAAAGTCTGCTTTGCACTATTGAAAGAGATTGACATGTTCATTCTTCATCTCCATTTTTCAAGAAGCACAGGGCTTAAACCAGTAGCTATAATTTTGATTTTCAAATTTTTTTACTAACATATAAATTCGTCACACTATTGTAAGTTAATAACGTATACTGTATTAAAAAGACACTGCTGTTAGAACTAGTATCCATTTTAACACCTGTTTGCAGATTCAGATGTATTGGAGATCGGTGCGTGAAACATGTAATTATCTCAGCTATGACATCTCATTATTAGTGTATAAGTGTTCCGCTTTCACACCCAGGTTAATACGGTTGTTCTGTTGTACCTTTCGTCCCGTGGGCCATCTGATCCCGTTGTCCCAGCGAGTAATGAGGTCAGCTGAAATTGTCTGCTGTGTTCTGTTTGATCTCAGAAGCAGTGTGCCTTATGGTTTCGGCTTGCCTGAAACAGTTTGTCCCCCCCCCACCTTGAGCGAGGACACTTTTTGAACCGAAGCACTCTGGCAGCAGGAAGAGTTCGCTCAGTCATGAGGCACTACGCTCTTTCCAAACTACACGTTCTGTTTGGCTCCGGGGCTGTGCGACCCCGATTTGGCTGCTCTGTGATCCCTCTCCAAGTGAGATGTCGGCCTTCAGACGCCCTGGTGATGAAGGCCTGTATCACATTTCAGGCTTAGAGGCGCACATCCCTTTGAAAAGAAAAAAAAATCGCTTACATAAAATCAGTCACAGTTTTATTTGTATTTATTTATTTAATTTTTGGTGTTTTGCTTAAAATGCAGTCTCATTCGAAATTAGCTATTGCTCGTATTTTTTTTTTTTCCTGAAAAACATGCCAGATTGAGATTGCATATGACGTGAAAATATATCGGAGCTCAGTGCTTCACATTTTAAAACGCTATAGTATTTTTGTGCGTAACTTCACTTTGCGTTGCTAAAACTTCCGTCTTTATTGCTTCGATGTGAACGCAAGTGACCGTTAGAGGCAGGGTGGCGTGCGGGTTTATTCAGACAGTTACAGTGTTTTCAGGCAGGCAGTAACAGAATAAGAAACATTAACTCAAAGTGCAGTGATTAACAAATGTGATGTACAAAAAAGACAGACGCGTTAACAGGGGTGTCATGACAACAATGTGTTGTACCTGTATGTAGGCTGTCATGGTTTTACATTAGAGAGAAGTTACAGGTTATATTGCTGGTGGCTAAAGTGTATTAATTTCTCTGCATACTGCCATCACTTTGTTTAGAATGCATGGTACAATGTCAGCATAGGGCTGTCCATAATTCTCCCCTTTTCACACTTTAAGCAGAAAGGCATGAACGCATCAACGTCAGGGACAAAATGTCCACTTGCTGGCTAATATATCCTGCCTTTAACGAAATAATCAGTGTTATTCACTTAACCGATCATAATGTTATGGCTGATCGGTGTAGAATCCAGTGCAGCACAGAAAAGATGAAGAAATACTCTCCAAATGTATGTTATTGCAGCTATGGTATTGATGTTGTTTGTATGACAGGGTTTCTGTAACGAGGTGGGACTCTGCTCTTCTGCTCACCGCTCAACGGCGGTCACTTGTGTCGCTACGCAGGCACCGGGCTGAGCTACAGGTGCCTGTGCCTTGTCTGGCTCAGCAAGGTCGACCAGCTCAGTCTGGTAAAAACGCTGATGCAGTGAATGTCTAAATCATAGACCTTCAGGTTTATCTATCAGGGGACGTGTGGGACATGAAGCAGGACACAGAACGGGACACCTTCACTCCCGCTTTAACTCCCCGTCACCCTACCAGCCCCACTTGGATCCTGTACCTTCTGCAGCATCATGCTGTCCGAGTGCGAGGGTGAAGGCATCGTTGCTCATTTACGACACGTCTGGCAAGGCCTTTTTCCAGTCGTCCTTCAGAAAGTGGTCTTACTCAGAAGGAAATCTAATGTAGCCACTTAATATGTTAGTCATACTTACTGCAGTGGATGTCTGCTCATAACAGTTTAATTTTTGATTGTAAAAATAAAATGAGCATTGGGGTCACAGTCAGTGTTTGGCTGTTGTAACTAAAATGTATTTTTTATAGTTTTCAGACTTTTTTCTAGTGCACTAAGGATTCATGTATAAGTGAAGTACAGGCGTCACAGGGTAGCAAGCATTGCTGATGTTCCAAATAACAACTGCAAATAATAAATAGAAGGTTTAGTTCAGAATTACTTTCAGTAAATGTCAGAGCTGCTTTAACAGCCTGCAAGCATTTATTTACAGGAGTGAACCCTGAACACACACTGCGTTTTATATTGTTGATGAAAAAATATACAGAATTTACAGTGTGTAAATTCTTTTGTCTTTGTAGATATCAGCATCAAACAGAAAACATGTATCTCTTGTTGAATGTTTGATAGTGGAAAAAAATGCCTGCCAGTTCTAATTTACATTTTTAGTGTGGCGCGCGTGTGTGTTTAGAACATGTCGAGATGGGGAGAAGAAAGAGTTGTGTTTTTTGTCTGGAACATTTGCTAGGGCATAGTGCAGTTTCTGTAGTTCCAGTGACAGCTGCTTAAATTTGGAAGCAGATTGTTGCAAACAGTCAACAATCCATTTTATAACACGATGTCCAAGTAGTTCATGGCATCAGAGATAGTTTTTCTATAAACTGGAGTGTGTTGCTGTTTATGGACTTTATCTGTCACCAATGTACTTTTATTTGTGTGCAGGTCAAAGGGCACATTTGATAAAAGGACTAGGCCTAATATTTTAAAAAACTGTCATTTTAGAATAATAAAATTGCCGTGGATGTGGTAGCTTTTCTGTTTCTTGGTGAAACAGGTGCTACAGAATGTAGCCTGGTCACCATTTGTTTGAACTACTATCCTTTGGAAGACGTTACAGGACTATCTAATCACACACAAACAGACTGCGCTCAACCAGATGCAATATTCAGTACAATATTGTTATGTTCATTGGTCACTTAAGAAATGTGCAATATTGTGTTTGTTTGTCTTGTGTATTTTTTTGGATCGATTTTCTTTATTTTAAATTCTTTTCAATTTCCTTTTAAATGCACCAGAAAGAGTAGCTACCAAATTTCATTGTACTTTGTGTGCAGTGACAGTATCTTATTTTGTCCTTCAGAGTCTACAATGGAGATTCCTGGAGGCAGCAGTTCACCAAAATGTTGCTAACATACAGTGAGAAGCCTTGGGCTGCATGGCTTTACAGCTGAACCATGAGGCTCAACTGTGATATTGGAGCAGGGACTTTTACTGAGAGTTAGGAACTACACCAAAATGGGGGAAAGTGAAGTCCAGATGGTAATTGTACATCTGGTTCTCTTTACTGGACAGGTAAAAATGTATGAAAGTCAGCAGTGTAACAGGGGAAAAGGTGTTAATCACCAATGAACTAAATGAACAAATCATGGCACCTCCCTCTGACTTCTTTTCTGGATTGGATAGTGGCCGTGCCACCTAACTCCCTCCCCACCCGTTTTTTGCTGCACACTTATACTCGAACCGTACGTCTCGGTGTTGCAGCTCGTGTCACTGAGTACCAGTGTGCCTTATTCTGTTGGCACGCCATGATGCCACTGTTGCTGCCCAGATGACTGGTGTTAAAATGCACATCCTGTGTTGTGGTGACGATATTCAAGCAAGGAAGCCAATATGCTGAGTTTCAAAAATGTGACTCTTGAAAATCAACAATTATGTGGCTTAGCTTCAGTTTTAACTGTTTTAGCAAAATGTCACTTGTGCGTTAGTCACTGACATGCATATTTCCACTATCGTTATGCACACAGTATGTCAAAGTTTTTCACTTGTGCATTCAGAGACAGTTTGAAATTATTTATTTTGGGAATCTAAACATGTTTGCACTAAAGTTTGGAAGTCAGCCCATTTATGTAATATTTTATTTATGTATTTAATATGTGTTCAAAGATATGTTTATCTTATGTGCTCAGAACATTCAGTGTTATACCATCTCCATCAAATAGGAATGAGCTGTTTGATTAATTCACATTTTATTCCCATGTGCAAAAAAAACATAAACTATAACTATAAAATTCTTACATTCCTGCTTGCTCCTCAGGGTTCAAGAACTGACAAAAAATGTGCAGTGCAACACAACGAGGTCACTGAGATAATGAAAGGGAACATAGAGTAGGTACTGGTTTAATAAGCTAAGTTGTCGTTCTGTTGAGTTTCACTTTCTGAAACTATGAACCAGCAGTTCTTTTCAGTTGCCAGCAGCCATTTTGACCCTTGAACTCTTTGTAGTAGTTTAATAGTAGCGCGCTGCATGTACGGAGTGAACGTTTGTCTCAGCTGAGGTGTTTCTGGAAAGGTCAGGTGGACAAAATGACAAGCGTTCACTCTAATAGCATGCCAAGGGTCTCACAAAAATATTAAAAAATTAAAATGTTTAAGGTCTGTATTTGAATTATAGATGTGAAGATTTACCTCGATTAGATTTAGCTGGCTATGTAATGGCCTTAAGGAAAGCAATTTTGGAAAGCACAGCCAGGATGCATAACACTGCGTGCCTGCAGATTAACAAACGGCCGTCACTGTGTTTATAAAGGGAAGTACATGCTGCTGTATCGTTCCTGGTTCATTTGTCTGCTGATGGCTTCTGTCTAGTCTGCCAGCTCTAACTCTCTGTTTTCTCCAAAGGCTCTGATTTACAATAGCCTTGGGTATTACCGTGCTTTGGTTGTACATTTAGCAAAAAGCTCTAGCACTATTTATATGAAACAAACAAGACTGTGCAAGAAGCACAGTTTTGCCATCTGTTATTTTTTATTGCCCTCAAAGGAATATGCTCCTACACTGCTGAGCAAACATGTCTGTTGGTATCTTTCTTTTTATCACCTGACTTTAAAGGTGGAAGATGGAACATGTCATTCTAATATTTCAAGAATCCTAACATTTCCTTGTCTTCTCTCCCTGCTTTAATTTCAGAATGATAAGGCGAACATGGGAAAAATCTGAAACCAACACGGTTGTTAACATTACCCATATAAAGTCATTATTTTCAGTACTGTCAGTGAAGGTGTGCTGTCACCTTTAAGAGTTGTGGTTTCCCTTCTCCTTTCTGTAAAGTGACATACTGGTGGAGTGTCACACCCGATTGGAGCTGCTACACTCTCTTTGTTGTTTTGCTGGTTATTACTGAACACACCCGTTGGCTGAGCCTGAAGCTCAGCGGCGTTCTGCTGGTGTGCAGGCCACTTGTTTGGCATGCTGCAGCCGCGGAGGAGGGTGAGGGTGAAGGGGACCGCCATCTTCTCGTGTGGAGGCTTACATAAGTCAGGCTAGCCTCTCGGATGGTGACTCAAGAACCCAGTGGAAAACTGCTTGTGCGTGTTGTGGGTGAGCGCGTGCATGCATGCGTTTGTGTATGCGTGTGGGGGGGTATTAAAGAACACTTACAATCAGCATATATTTTAAAAATTACAAGTCTAGAAGGATATTTTTATCATGGAACATCCTGTATCAGAAACAAGTGTTAGCAGATCTTATGTGAAGGTCTTTGAGATATGTCATATAATATCCATGTTATTATGGAAATTCGTAGGTTCGATTTTTATTTCCATTTAATTTCCAATTTTTTTTTTCTCATTTTGCAGGTCTAGGTGGGGTGGCCTCAGACCTTGACAAAAGAAAAGAAGTTTATGGGAAAAACCTTATACCTCCAAAGAAGCCAAAAACTTTTATACAGTTAGTTTGGGAAGCACTACAAGATGTGACCCTTATTATATTAGAAATTGCCGCTATCATCTCCCTGGGCCTGTCGTTTTATAAGCCACCAGGTGGAGACAATGAATGTAAGTACCTCTTATTTTGTACTCCCACTTCCCCCGTTTGTGTTGTCCTTAGTGCTAAATAAAATGCTTGTTGGTATTTGACATTGTTACTTGCATAACCTTTAACGTGCCTGGTTTTTTATACACTATCTTTCAGCATTATGTGCTGTAGTCAGACTCTCTATCTTAGAATGACACGACTCTGTGCAAGACAAAGAGGGCCGTTTGAATGGAGAGAGTCTCAGTAATGCTGTGATATTGACTTGTGAAGACAAACGGGGGAAGAATCAATCCCTGAAGATCCGGGCAATAACTGCTCATCGCAGAAATGATATGAACCAAGAGGTGATCAATTGTCTTGGCAATACAAGCAGAAGTGATTGTTACCTGAACAACATGGAAGGAACATTTATGAATTTTCACTGATGTCACCAGAGCAGTGTGTGGAGGCAGAGAAACTGACTGCACTCTTTCATGAAGTATTAAATTTTTGTACAGGTCAGTTTTGGATGGCCTGCCATGTATAGTCCTAGGCAGGTTGGTAGGCTCTGGGGGTTTGAGAAACATTTGTTGGAAGACAGATTTCTAGGGGCTGAGTTAAAGTCGCACGGCAAAGACAGTACCGGTAAAATAAAACTTAAAAGTGGCTATCGTGAAGTTTTTCATGATTTTCTATACTTTAAATTGATTTGTGTATTAACACCTATTTCACGGTGTGTATTTTATTATTCATTTAAGATTAATTATACAATAAAGTAGTATTAACGATAAATAAACCCCATAACTCTGTTGAGCATCGTACATCAAATAATTTTGACACGCCCATTAAGCAAGACAGCAAGAAATGCTGACTAGGTCATATCCATCATCATAATGGCTCGGCGTTCAATTTCGGGAGCAATTCTAAATCGGCCTGCAATTCAAGTTCATTTGGGGGGCTGTCATTGGGAGGGACACTTTAAGACTGAGGTTAGCTGCAGTAATTACAGTAATCCAGGAAGTGAAGGCAAAGTAAATAGCGAGGAGCCGAAGGCGTGAAGAGCGAGTTTAAAAGCGGCGACGTGAAGGCGAGCCAGACACGGCGCTGCCCAGCAGGCGCAGGAAGGAGAGACGACAGTTAACGGGTGAGGGGAGGGAGCGGGGGGGTACAAATGTACTCAGCATGACGCCTTCTCCCAAGAGACACGGCAGAAGATGCGCTTAAAGAGTTGAAGTAAGAAAGCATTTAAACAAGAGCAGGAGGTTTCGTCTTGCCTCCGGGTGAAGATGTGTTACTCAAGGCTGTACTTTGCATGAACATGTGTATGTAACTACCTCGCATGACACTCATAGAGAGTGGACTGGGGGTTTGCTGGGGAGCACGAGAATACCCCAGCTCTCTTGGCAGGAGTCCTCTCAGTGTCTGGATTTCACCCACAGTGACGCTGCGCATGTTTCTTGAAGAAAGATTAATTGCAGCGCCGCTCTGCACTGCCAAACATCAGAGGGATCAAATTGAATAATAATACTACAGATTTTCTGCCCACAGAAATCCATGGAAATGTGATCCAAGTCAGTGCAGAATCGATACTGACTTGGGAGAAAACGTTTGTACTCTTGCGACACGGAGACAAGAAGAATTCAAGCGAGATGTGTTTTTAAATATTTATTGCCTAGTTTAGAATCCTTTGGGCAAAAAGTGTTATTATTAGAACATGTTTCAGGACAGAAAGAACATCCAGTAGCAAAAATTAAGCACAACAGTGACTACATGCACTTTCTGCACTTTTTTGTGGAGAACAAGTTAGATGTTTGTGAAATGAATCCTTCTGCAGCTTTATTGTATTGTTTCTGAATATGTGTCAGTATTTACAATCTGTCCATTTTTCTTGCCAAAGATTTGCAGGCTGTAGTTCTGCTGTGCTGCTGTGAGTTACAATGCAGTAACCCAGGACAGTGAGGGGCGTGTTGTTTTCAGGACCATGGACAGCTGTCTACAGCTCAGGAAGGTCATGGGACAGTAAATTGGCACCAAGGTCCTGCTGTTGTATTAGTAGTAAGCTTACAGCAGCAGTAGCTGTCAAATAAAGTTAGGATCAATTATGGCAATTTAAAACAAAAAAAGGCATGCTTGTTTTATTTTTTTTTCCGATGTTATACTTTAACATGTTTGGATCATATAGACATGCCCTTGTGCTTTTATTGGGATAAATATGGTAATAGAGTTAAGCTGGAAATGTTGAAAAGCACATATCTGTAGT
>JABJVR010007924.1:2966-47588 GCA_025773905.1 Chitala chitala | reverse complement strand
GAAAACATAATGGCACCGTCATTTAATAGACGTATATCCTGTACCCGACTACGAAAATACACGTACAATTGGGTAAGTACGGCACATGCATGAACAAGACATTAGATATATCACTAACAAATATATAATGATTCGGTTAATTAGTGCTGGCGAAATTATACACAGAGATATTTGCACATCCATGCACACAGATGTCCCAAAAGTTAGCCAATACTGCTAACTCAAATGATTACAACAAAAACGTATATGTTTTCATCAGTTAAAATATCATATATCGCTTATCAAAAAAGCCACATAAACAATCAGATTGTATCTAAAAGGGTGGCTCTGCAAAACAAAAATATACCACAATATACATACAATTATCTCACACGCATGGCTATCAGAACTGAGGACATATACACAATCAAAACAAATAAAAACAAAACCTACCAGTTAAATTTATTTTTCATTTAGGCGCTTCTTAGGAAACAATCTGCATATATTCATAAATATCCACATATCCTGATAAACATTCGTATCAAATACACATTCTTAAAACAATGTTTTGCATACCCTAGCAGCTAGCTATAACTTTCTCTTCTTCATCCAAGAGATACTTTACACGACCATTATACGTCACTTCCGACTTTCAGGTCAGTTTGTTATTGGCTACGTCATTTTTCAGCGACAAACACTCAACCGTTATTCTGTTCCTTTGCCACCGACAAATAACAAATGAAGACAAATGAAGAGAGCAATAATACGCAGTAAGGTTTATTTGCACTAGCTTAATTTCTACATTAATTTACATACAGTACATAATTCTGCATTGATCCTTCCGTCTTCTGTTGTACTAATTTATCTCCAATGTGCTCTGATATACTTAAAAGTACCTAACATACAACCAGTTTCGGTATAATTATATAAGGAATTCAAATTAAGATTTAATAGATTATTAATGTTTGTTTTTCTCTTAATTATACGTTCATAAAATAAATGTTACGTTTTTAAATGTCTGACGAGAAAATACCAGAAAAATCTAATAGCTCATATGAATTCCGGTAACGTTGTAGTTTTGTGAATATTATGGTTAGCAGAGGTCTAGATGACTTTAAAGCATTCACTGGCAAATAAGCACATGCAGTTTAGCTATTTTATCTTCTACATCACTAGGCACATTGGATTGGCAGACATACAGCACGACAGTACAGTATGTTAGTATTTTTATTTAAAATAGGGGGTTCTTAACTCGGTGTCCATAAATCCCAGGGGCTGCGTGAACTTGGATGGGAGGAGACCTGTCTTTATTTTCACTCTTTACCTGAAACTAGTTTTTTATGCTTTTAAAAGCGTCCGAAGAAGGGATGCACCAGACTTCCAGATGAGTTCATGGCAAAAAATCCATCTAAAAATCCCTCGGCCAAATACACTACCGGTTTCCCCCGGAGTAACATTAAAGCAACTCTAAAAACTGCCGGAAAGAAAACAATCATTTTTATTAGATAATCGTCTACTACAGATAAGTTCAGTCTCTCTCAGCCCCAATACCTCAAGAGCATTGGGCGATATTGGAGTTATACTTAATCTTTAAAAAAAATATATATATATATATATTAAAATAAGTAAACTAATCCGTGCAACTGTATCAAAATACACAACAGAACGCACATAACACATGGTTCTGGGGCCGTTCCCACCCTCCCTTTTTGTCTGTGATTGGTTGTGTGCCACCACGTGACACAGCTCCGCCCGGAGTTTCTACCACAGCTGGAAGCAGCGTTATCTGGGCACCCGCTCCTGAATTCAATCAAATACCTTTTTCAATTTCACAGTAAACAAACGTCGGTTTGACGACATGGGAGACAAGAAGAGCCCAACAAGGTTAAATGCCTTTTGTATGTTCATAAAAGACGGGAAAGCTGTGACGAGTGAGTGAAAGAACATTAGAGGATGGGTCACTACATTGCTGCTTAGTTAGCCGCCGGAGTGTAGCAGCCATGGCGGACTGGCCGTTTTATTGGTGTCAAGCCATATAAAGATCGCCTATAGTTCAAAAAGGAACCAGTTCGTTTGTTAACAAGTCGTACTTGCACAGAAAACAGTGTAATCGAGAGTCCAAAAGCTTTATTATCTGTTTGTATTGTTTTTTGAAGGCCGAAGAGGCAACCGAAACCTTCTGAGGACGGATACTGGGACTGTAGCGTTTGCACATTTAGGAACAGCGCAGAGGCTTTCAAGTGCATGATGTGCGATGTCAGAAAGGGGACATCCACACGGTAAGATGTCTTTATTTGTATGGTAATTCACATATATGGTACTAATAGAGCCTCTCGTGGTGATCAAAACGGCAGCGTTTTTACGGCTTTCTTACATTAATCACTACGCCACCTACAGTTCCTATAGCTAATAACAACGCAAAGTGATGGCTGTTTACTATAGCTGCTGTTCGTTTGTTTTCGGACTTGACTTTATTGTGGTTGTTATGGTTTTTTATTTTCGGTTTCGGAACTAGGGTTCCTATTTACTTCGGTAATGTTAATTATCAAAGTAAATACATTTATCGGTAGCGTGACGTGAAGCAAACGCGTTACCCTTTCGACCAAGCAAAATTATTTACATGAAGTAGCATAGTTAAAGCATATGTGTAACACGTTTGTTAAACGTGTCTTTAGAGAATTGTCAAGTATTATTCGTCTTAATGACAGTCACAGGGCTGAGAGGATTGATGACCTCAGAGGAATAAGATGTTTACTCCAGGGTCAAAGTCGTCCATCAGTTTTTGGGCAGGTAGAGAGCGGGGAGTCACTTGAGTACTGTCTGCTGCCAGCTGTCTTTTACCGGCATTTGCCTTGACGCTAATCGTTTTGAGGCAGCACAAAATGATGCTGTCGTTTTGGAGTTGACTTTATTACGTTGAGAAGTCGAAGCATTTCAGCGGTTGCCTTTTTCTAAGAAGGGTTTTGTAGTTTTGCACGAGGCGGTTGTACGCTGTCTGCTTCAACTGCGAAAAGCGGTTGTGTGGCGCGAGGTTAGGCGCGCGGAGCAACTGTCACACTAAACTCATTAGTATGCGGCCGTCTAATGGCTGCGCTGTCATCGCAGAAGCTGTGATTTCACAGGAACATCGCGCCACCAGCCGAGGCTGCGCAGCTTGTACGCGTGTCGGTCCCATTAGGGGTCCCGCTTGTACCCACGAGCCGCTGAAAAGGTATTCTCTCACGCGCACTGAAGGTGACCCGGTCACCGGCGAGGCGCGTGCTAAAACGCGCGTTTCCAGACGTAAGCGCCTACTGCTCGGACCTGCGCTCCTGCAGCAGCAGCCCAGCATGCGGCAGCTGCCATAGATACGTGCAGTAATTTAGGCAAAAATTGTCATTGCTTATTCTTACTAATATAAGTGTCAACATTTCGATTAGGTTGGGATGCTGATGTGCAAGTCATTAAATGCTTGAATGTGTATTAATAATAAACTACAACCGAATTGCTTACTGTGTTATGCATTAGTGATGCAAGTCTAACAGAGGATTGATGTGTTTAGCTGTAACAACATCACAGACAGATCAATATGCTAAATACAGTGGTGTAATGTAGATTACATTGGGTTAAGCATGAATTATTTTTTTGTCAGGTACTACCCCTCTTCTCCTTCAGATCTATTAATTGTGTCAGCTCTTGAAGTGAAAACAAAATGATATGCAATGAAAATGCTGTGTTGTAAACTGGCAAAGACAATGTGCCGTGCCACTCTGCTTACTGGCATAACTGCTTGTTCTTGAGCACCAAATGAATCCATACATCAGAAGTGATTGCCATCTTGGTGCTGTGTTTTATGCACAGGCTTTTAAATACTTATTTTTTAAAAAGATGTGAATTATAATCTGCCTGCTGGATATTTAAATGCACAGGTGAATTTGTGATTGCAAATTCGACCCAGCTGGACTTCTAAAACCCTGTAAATTGTTACGCTTTGTGCTAGGTGGGATGTTTTCTTATGTTGCCAGGTGAGTATTTTTAGATCCACCCAATTAGTCGTTTGCATGGAGCTCTTCCGTTGGATGTGGGACGCGTTTTGGTGCTCCGTTTGTGTCACGTGGTCTGCACCCTGGGGGGCGTTCCCCATCAGTTACGGTCCTGCTAGTGTTTCACAGTAGGCTCTCTTGTTTCTGGCCTGGTACCGGGCACAGCTCTGTTACGTGTAATTGAACATGCTTCGGTTTGCGTGTGACTTCTGTTCTCTAGTGGTGCAGTGATGAAGAGATGACGCGTTACGTATTGTTGATGTTTCGCTCCTTGTGTTGCTCAAGTAGAGGCGTTGATTTCACTATACTTGGTGGGGGGGTTGTCGTTTGACTGTGTATATTACATTTGATGTATTAATGTCCCACAGTGCTTTACATGTCGTGGCCCACATTTACTTCACCCCTTTTCTTATTTAGTTTCCTTTAATAGTAAGGGGTAACTTTAAAACTTTTTTTTTTTCTCCCTGCAAACTCAAAGCCAAAAAGTAACAACACGTTTGACTTCAGAACAGGCAGCGACACCACGCAACAACAGGTGTGCATGTAGACCAGCACTGTGTAGCAGACTGTCCGCAGGATAGTGCGGGATGGAACAGTGTGTGCCGTGTTTAAGAAGCAGATGCTGACAGACGTCTTGTGTCTGCTGGCTCGTGGACACCGTCCGTGTGCGTTGTTTTTGTGTGCCCTGACTGGGACCTTGAATTTAGGAGCAGATGCTATAACAGCAACCAGATGATGCTTAACTCTGTTCTGTTTACCTGTGAATTATGCTGAGAGTCGGTGTGAACAGCTTGCTGTGTACCGCACAGAAGAGCATGTTTTCTCTGCAAGACTTCCGCTGTAGTTAAAGAACTGGGAGCATCGGTGGTTTATCTTACAGAAATCCTAAAATGAGTTAAAATGTGTTTGTCGCCTTCCTATGGTAGGTGTCTCCCCTCCCCATTCACAGCTCATTAACGAAAGGTTCATTAGTTTAACGCAGGCAGATTGTTGTGTCTCCCTCTGATGTGGCACGTGAATCTTGTACAGGCTGCTGTGAGAGCCATCTGTGTGACTTACGGCTCAGTGCTGCTGTGGTTGTTGGACCCCCCCCCCCCAGGCAGGCAGGGGGCAGCTAGGACCCACTGTCGTTAGGGTGGGAGTCTGGGGATCTTAATTATATTCCCTGTCTCTAAGCCCTTTTAATGGAAGGTGCTATAATAATGGAACCATTGAAATGGAATGATTCCTAGGAACGTTTTTCGTTGGAACCATTCAAAGGCTACACAATTACTACTATTCCAGGATTTACGAAACGATTTTTCATTATACATCTCATGATTTTAGGCATTAGGCTAGTTTGACTAAATTAGACTGTCTGTTTTGTTAAGCATGATCTCCAGCCATTTTCAGTTTAAGATGAAACCCACAAACTAAACGAACGGGTGCGTTAAATGTTGCCTGTTGGCTGTTTGCATTTCCACAGAATGTTTAGACTGTCTCGTTTGTTTGCAAAGGAAATTAGATGTTCTGATGATGCGTAGAGGAAGGTGTGAAGAGGAGGAAGAAATAAAATGGCAGCTGTGAGTGTGTTGGGGAGCAAGTTGTGGCTTCAGCTGAAAACTCAGCGCAGCAGCCCATCCCCAGTGCCACACATCCAGTCAACAAGGAGCCTTAGCTGTTTCTGTGTTGCCACATGGCTGAAATGTGCCTGCTGATTTTTAGAATGGATTCAATCGGGTGTGTGTGACGGTGGGCCTGGGTGTGAGAGCAGGAAGACAAAACAGGACCGAGTGAGTGAAATCTCAGAAGAGGCCCAGGACGCCACCCATGTGCCCCCGCAGAGCTTCCAGAAGTGACGTCAGGCTGTACTGTAATCATTATCTGCTGGTGCACAGAATTACAGTCTCTGTTTCTCCATTTACTTGTCGTCGTTTAGTATCCTAATTTAATCACATGTGACTCCATTAAGCATGGAATACACGCCCTAAAACAGGGTGTAAGTAGGGATATTGATCAGCATGCGGTGTTTTTAACGACACGTTAATACAGAGTATACAGAGCAGAGTAGCGTTGCTTATGGAAAAGCTTTTGTCCTGCCCAAGGCTGTAATGCTGCCATTTATCAGGCCAAGTGAACGTCAGCCCTGCTCCAACACAGCAGATGGTGTTGCATGAACACGATTTTTTTTTTTTCTTCCCCAAAATGATGGGCATGAAAAGCACAACCTTCTGAAATCCAAATGCTTCTTTTTCCTAGCTGCTGTGCATCTTGGGTCTTGATATGCATTAAGGGGACACAGTTTTGTGCCCTGTTCACCACTGTCTGTGCCGTGCTGAAAAGGGATTTTGCCACATCAGTGTTTGCTGTGGCATACCTGCTTGTTTTTACTTAGAAAAGGCTTGCAGCTTGTGCAGTCAAAGAACACATTTTAACATTTTACTGCACGGTTCCATGAAGGCCGATGTCTGTTTATGCCTAGCATGTGCTTCACAGCTCTAGAACAGGTTGTATTGGACCTCACGCATTTGTCCTATTTTGCATTATCTGTGAGGCCCTCCTAATTAGTGTTTTGGCTCTGCGGCTTTCTCTGAGGGCGATACAAGTGACGCGGCGCTGTCTGATCCCGCGCTGATCCGAGGCCGCTCATTATCGAGCCGTTTGCGGTAATTAGACGTGACCGGCGACCTCCGCGGCTTCATCGAGCTGTCGCCTTCTGTCTCTGCTCTGCAGCAAGCCTCGCCCCGTCTCCCAGTTGGTTGCACAGCAAGTAACTCCGCAGTTTGCGTCCCCCACACAACCAAAAAAGGAGAAGAAGGAGAAAACAGATAAGGAGAAGAACGAGAAGGAGCCAACGTTAAAGAGGAGCAGCCACAAGAAGATGAGGTAGGCCTCTAGGGCAATGGGGGACATCGAAGCAGACACGTTTGTCCAAGCTTGTACACAAAATGTTTCATGTCATTGTCTACATGTGAATTGAATGTCCAATTAAGTGAAGAGCTGATTTAATTGAACACTTGTGTTGTCTGTGTTTTGTGTTGGGGGAGGGGTAAATTGTAATTGACGGTGGTAATTTTTGTGCTTCTGCTTTCTGTCATCAGGCCCAGGTTGAAAAACGTGGACAGAAGCAGCGCGCAGCATTTGGAGGTCACGGTGGGAAACCTGACGGTCATCATCACGGACTTTAAGGAGAAGAGCAGATGCACTCCCACGTCCAGCGTGGCGTCAGCGGACCAACACAGCCAGGGCGGCTCCAGCCCTGACACGGCTGAGCGTGGAATCTCTCGGTCGTCCTCTCCACGGGCAGAAGCCTCGTCTGTCAATGGCGAGTGTCACTGACCCCGTCTGCGTACCCCCCCCCCCCCCGTCCCGCTTTTCACCGAAACCTTTACTGCACACTCTCAGACGCTGCATACTCAGAACCTCCAGGCACCATTGCCGACTAGCATTTTGGAACCCTTACGGAATGTTCTCCCTTCAGGTCAACTACGTCCCTCTGGCCGTGTTTGCCAGTCATATCACAGACGTCACAAAACTGGAAATACGAGATTGAACTGATCCTAGAATGGTACTAAATGTTAAGGGCCAAGTTAATGTGTTAGTATTTTATGTTAAATCAGTGTTATATTGTCTGTACACTTCTGTCACATTTTAATGTGGACAGACACTTGTGGCGTTGTGTGCCCACTGGTTTCTGGTGTGATTGGCTAAGAAAAACTTATTTTAGAAGTTTGCTTTCTTTCCTCAGTCTTGCCAACATGCCACAGCCAATTTCATAGATTGTTTCTGCCATCTTTCTGATTATACTAAACTGTGTTTCGTGTATAAACATCTGTTAATTATTGTCTGAAGAAAATGTTTATAAGTACAAGGAAATGGAATTATTAATTTTGATGTTGGAGTTGACTTCCTTTATTTTATAGGTGCTGGCTTGTTATTAGTGATGGTTTATAATAGAATTCTTGCACAATAAATGAAAATGTCGGACTCCTTAGTAAACATGGCAAAATTACATTTTTGTGGGGGCTTGGTGGTGGATCAACTGCTGAGCACTGTCTTTGGTTGGTGATTGAACATGTCCTGGTGTATTCAGGCCATTTGAGTTTTGCTGAGGCAGGGCCTCGCATTTTTTTGTGCTCAAGTCAGAACCCGCAGCTGAACGTAGCCCTGGCAGGCAGAGGATGATGTCATGGCAGAGGGCTTGACGAAGATGCGAACTGAAGAAAGTGTGGTGTAAACATCAAGTCTTCTAACCTGAGCAAACTTGCCATGTGAAGTCGCAAATACCGCACTCTGAAAGGACGCTTGTTAAAGTGTGCTGTATGGAAAGGTGTCGGGCTGGTGTCTGAGCACGCTGCCTCATACCTGGCAGGTAAAGCATACCACACAAAATGCTTTGCATTTTCAGGAACTGTGAAGTTAGCTTATTTTATGTGGTAAGTCTTACTTTATGTAGATTAAAAGCTAAGCTATCTGCTCTCCCGCCTTGTTATTTTATACAATGTCTTGATCGTAGAAGTGTGTGTGTATCTGTGTGTGCGTGCTCGCTCGCGTGCTCTTAAGTTAGAGTTTGAATGAAATGGAAAATGTTAAGTGTCCATGCAAAGAGTCTGTTCATGTCTACTGTTGGCAGGAGTGGGGGGAGATTTAAGAGGCACAGACAAAAACAACAGAATGTCTTTTTCTGACATGCTTTTGCCAAAATAAGGCCTCGCTAAATGATCTGCTGGAAATTTTGAGCAAGTTTACTGCTGTTGAATTCTCTGATGGAAAAACATAGAGTAGGTACACCACCTTTCTATATGTTTAAATATTTATTACAGTGTATACATCAAAGGGTGGCATAGTGGCTCGCTGATTAGTGCGTTTTGCATTGTACCTCTGAGGTTGGGTTCAAATCCTGGCTGCGCAAACCAGTGTGTATCTAGTGCTGACCCCAAGTCCAGATAAAAAAGGAGGTTTGCAGTAGAAAAGGGTTCTGGCATAAAGCTTGTATGAAGTGTATGTGCAGCTCATAACACAGATGTTGCTGTGCTGTGATGGGCCCTCTTAAGGGGAGTATCTCAAAGGTGTGTACGTTAAACTTGCTTATAAGAGAAACTGAAATAAGACCTTATCAGTGACTTCCAGTCGGTATGATCTAATTTTGATATCTGCAATGTTGCACATGGCACGTAAAAAAAGAACAAACTACTTAGACCTCATTTAGACTAGTAGTATGATGTCTCCAGAGAATCTGATGTATGCCACTTTTTGTAATTGTAATTTGAATTTAAATTATTAATTACTTTAACCAGTAATTATTTTTTCTTAAACGTTGTGTTTTATTGTGTGACCTAATATTAAAGTCTGTATTTGCCGGACACTGCCCCCTCGTGTATATATAATGAATTGCAGTAAGAGTTTGATCTGACTTCTGTCCCTGAAGAGTTAGGATTTGTGTTGTTTACATTTTTAAGAATAAGACAAAACTATCAATAGTATTTCCGTGGGTAATGACTTGGTGTTCTGTAGTTAACATTCTAACCTGGTCCCTCTTAGTTAAATACATCGTTGAACTAATACACTTTTAAAAAGGTAATTCATGGGCAGCCGTCATTAAAATAATTCAGACATTGTCAGTTATCACAAAGAGTGAATTTAAATATTCCACAAAAAAGTGAACAAAACAACAAACGATGGAGTCTTGTTTTAGTTTAACGTGGTGCTCTTTAATGTAGTTCAGTGGTTTTTTTTGTACTGTTTCAGTGGTGTAACGCAGTCTTCGCTTTTCGGTATAATGTAATGCCAGTACTGGCCACTTGAGGTCACGGTTGTCCATACATTGTTTTCAAGGCTTACCCTCTGCTCGTTGTAATAAAAGAAATTCAACTTCAAGCACTTTTGCTTTTCGAGCTATGATTAGCTCGTTATTTCGAATGGAGTAGAAGGCAGACCCTGAAGACTTGAATAAAAAGAGTTTGTTAAAATTTCCAAGTAGATATTATTCTACAGAGTCCTACAAATTAAGACATCAAATTTAGATATGGGCAGAAGAAAACTGCACAAGCTCCATTTGTACTGTGATTCCTGAAAAATCAGATTAAACATTCCACGATGCCTGTACAAAGGCAGACTGTCAAATTTTCAAGAGGAAAGTGAAGGACTCTGCATTTATGCTACACTGTAGAAGATGCTGGTACAGTGCAATAGGTACTCACAATACATACAGTATAGACCAAGCATGTTCTCATGGCACAAAGGTTCTGTGGTGACAACAGAACCATGGTGGGTCTGGTTTTGGTGGAACCAAGGAGGTCTGAAATAGATGTGCATTCCTTGCTGACATTAGAAACTCAGTTTATCCCAGCCAGCCTTCAATGGGAATCTGCAGCACACCTCTATTTGTGCTGACTCATTGTTTCCATGAAATACAGCATACTCAAGCTTCTACTGCCCCACTTCATGTGAGGTAATCTCTGATTCAAACTGTTTTACTGCTTTTCTTTGCAATACATTAAATTTCTTTGTGTCTACTGAGTTGCTGTTGTTTTAATGAAACTCCCTCTGTTAGGACTATGCCTTTAATTACATCGTCAATGTTCCCCTGTTCAGTGATTTTCTATAAGTTCTGCATTGGTGAAAATGCTAAATCAATAGGCTTGCTAAGTCTGCTGTCAGTCATCTCGTCACTGATCGTTGTGGCCTGTTGTCTGTTGCTTGTTAATCAGGCCTAATGTGTGTGCGTTAGGGGTCCATCTGATGGACTAGTTTGCTGTTTAGAGCTTCCACCCCATTGTTTCATTAGCAGTCACTGAAATGTCTCCAGATCAATTAGCACCAATGAGAGCCCAGTTCTCTACCTGTTAAGAAACTGATCTGGCTTTGTTGTACAGTGGCCTTCAGTGATGCACTGCATTACTGGACAACACAGAATGAGACCAAGCCCTGGTTACAAGGAGGTAATAATAAGTCTGCAGTGTGGATGTCTGAAGCGTAAGAGCAGGCAAAACTTCAGGTAGAGCTATAGTTGAGTTACTGGTTCCGCAGGTGATCTGCGCCTTGAGGCAACTTGTTGTGAAAGGCGCTATATAAAAATTAATTGAAGTGAATTGAATTTGGTTCACTGAATAAAAAAGTTTCTGTAGTGTTTCTTCTGCTTCACTCGTTACTGACACACTCCTGTCACGCTGGGGGGGGGGCACATGGGCCTCAGCAAGAGGTTTTGGAAACTTGTAATTTGTAGAGCACAGGGGAAAAAAAAAAACATGAGGCGGGTTTCCCCAGATGTCCCATCCGAGACAGCATCCTCCCTGGCAATAACGAGGCCGGCATTACAGTTTCAGGCCCGTAAAGGGCAGTAAAAAGTTAGTACTGATGGCACACTTAGAATCCAGGATGCGCTGTGGACAATGCACCATCACCCACATAAAATCAATAGGAGACAGTAAATGGTGTTTTATTGCCGCCCGATATGTACATCCCATAATAAAGCAGCGGACGTTTAGTGACCTAATGCAAGTCTAAACTGAGGCAAATGAGGTGACATAAAAATATAATTTCCTGTGAGTATTGTAAAGAGGCATCTCATTGTTACTGCGTGAAGACAACTGATTCCTTATTCATGAATGTGATTCAGAAAGGGCCCGCGGTTTGATTTAACGACACTGCCTGCTTAATTTGACTCCTCTCCCTGCCTCGCTGGGCCCTGTCTGGCACTGTTCTGCTGTGTCGCACAGTGGAAAGCAGGCCAGGGTCAATAAAGGCACGGGTGTTATTGTTAACCAACTTCTCTGCAAGGATTTGCCTTTCCTTTCTCTTACTCTGAAACAAAATAGTTTGGAAAGCCATTTTTCTTTTTTATCAAGTTTTCACTTTGTGACGTTCAGTGGAAGGAGAATTGTCTTTATACTATACTGTGATATCGCATCTTGAAGTCTAGCGCTGATTACTGAATTCCATTAGTGGGGGAAAAAAGGGCAGCAGACAATTTGGTGTAGTTGTGTATTCTGTACACTGGGTATCACAACTCAATGTGACAAACATCAACAGATTCTGAAGTCGAAGGAAGCAGCGGCCTATGGGTGTGACTGACTTCTCAATTTGAAAACTGGCTCTCCTAAGAATGGATGGACATTTTGATAAACAAATGTGCCACACCACTATGCAAATCAAAAATTTCCCAGTTATTCTTTTTTTTTCATCTTGTCAAGTCTTGTGATGGATTACTACTCATCTCATAAGTCGGGGCATTTAGTGTACCCTCTGGATACAAAGAGTGGCACCTTATTGAAATGACCATTAGTAAGGTGGTTATCTGAAGTCACTTCAGTGCACTGACAGAGATAAAGGGGGCAAATGTATGGTGTTATTGCATATGCATAAACAGGCAGTGATAAAGTGAATCTTGTAATATAAAGGGAAATATAAAGTGCATGACATAAATGGTGGAATGGAGACTGATGCTGCATGCATTTAGACTGAAGTCTAATCTCTGCATGAGGGATGAACTGGGGAACATTGTACAGGCTAGCCCTGGCTTTGGGGAGCAGGTGTCTTCAACCGGCACCTTATCGCTGAATAACCCGTGTTTGTTTGAGTATCTTCCAGGAAACAGTGGTTCACAGAAAGGTGTCGTCTCCAGAAAGCAAGAAACCGCCATGCCAAACAGCAATTTTGTCACTGCTCAGCTTGTTGGCACCATGCCCGCCAAACACAAAAGGTGTAAAAGGCTTCAGTGAAATCTGAAATGGGACTTTACCCTCTGCCTCGTTTATGGAAATACACAATCTCTGCCAAGTGCTGGCAATGAACTCCAGACCAAAAAAAAAGAAAGAAAAAAAGCAAATCCACAAAGGCTGTACACAAAACCCATCCCACATGGTCTTAACTGTTTCAGAATAAAATTAAATAGATTCATTTCTTTCATTTTCCACTGAACCTGCAGATCCCAGCTTTAGCGAAGACAGGAAATCGTAATTCTGCAACCCAATTGAGCATCTTCATAACTTATTATGCTGCAAGGCTTGCTGGGTGATAGTTCGGCAGAAAGAGAAAAATAAGTATTGCCATCAGGCTTATAAATTATAAACCCCTCCCAGAGAGATGCTGAGGCACCTCTATTATCCCAAGCTCTCAGTAATTGCTGCTTTTTCACACATCCACAAACCTAAAGGATGGGGCTGGGTGGGGATTGGTGGTTGTGGTTGTGAACAGGTGCATAATAGGAAAGGATACCAGGTGAAAACCGTACAGGTAAAGCTATAGATTGGTTCATTACTCTTTTTTGGTCATTTCCCATTTGCTACGGAATAAGTAATTCAGAGTTCCCTCAGGCGAAAGTACTTAATGACGATATTTCACTGGTTTGTATGTGAATTGCTTTTCATTTTGGAAGTGAGATATTTAATATTTTTGATAATTCCAGTGAAATCCCTGTTTGAAGATTACAGCTTGAAGTTGCTCTGTCTCTCCAGGTCTGAGTGACAGTGGATGTTTATTGAGAACAGCTTTTCAGGGCAGAGAAACGTTGGGAGGCAACAGGAGGCAAATGGTCCAATTTTAAAGACCACAGGGGGAAGATATTAATGTGGAGAGGCATGTTTTCGAGAAATGTACTCTGCAAAATGGACTGCTCTCAGCGGACATCATGAGTGAGAAGAGATGGCTCCCAGCAAGGGCAGCACTTGTCAGAGTTGAAACATCAGAGTTTCACAGCAGTTCTATATGATGATAATATACTTTTCATGTGCCTGCAAGACTTTTTTTTCCAATACACATGCTCAAGTAAATGCTGGAGTATTATCACAGCAGCCAACAGCAACATCTTCCACACGTGTGTTTTCTTAAGCACTGGACTACACTGCAGACGTGTTTTAGTTACTGCTGGCTACCTCACCATTTGTCATCTGTACACAGATGATGGATACCTGATGCTGAAAACGCCCCCTAGTGGCCATGTCGTTTCTGACATTAGCTGTGAGTCCAGTTTATCAGGATTAAAGACTGATCCAACTGGGTTTGGACAACAGGCACCTCTTTAAAAATGGGGATTGAAATCTCGTTCTTTTTGAGGCATGTTGAGACATTTTGTCCACAGTTAGGAGAACATGCACAGTAAAGACGAATTCACCATCCCAAACGGAGTCCCACACTGGAGGATACGTTTGCTTCCTCTGACTCCATTACCCCCAACCACCCTCCCCCCCAGCCACAGAAGGCTGTCTGAAGCACAAGCATTTTGATCAATAATATATTTTCTCATGTCGCTGAGGAAGGTGTAATCTTGCTGATGTGCACACTTTGAACAGTTTGCTTAAATTACGGGCCCACATTGGGTGTACAGTGCAGAGAGGATCCTTGGCTACAGTAAGCCAGAAATGGAGTCAGACTGGAGACAGAGAGATGTTCAGCAAGAACAGGTGGATTTGTACAGCACGGCTGCCTGGGAGAAAACGGACGGTCTTGTCGGGATGGATTGCCTATTTGTTATCTTTACAAATGATTTCCGTTCTGTACCTGCCTGCTAAGCCGTGGTAGAGTCTACGGTTTACCTCTTAATTAAATCCCGCTGCCAGCCGAGTGTCCTATTTCACTTCAGCTGAGGGCCCTGCAGTGTTCCACAAATGCGACTGAGACACACAGCATTTCTGTTTTCTGTTTCTCCAGAATAAGCACAGCATGCCCCTCACTGGTGCTGTAAAAGCATTTCAGCTTAAGCACATTCATAATTTTTATTGTGTCATGTCTTTAGGAAATTCTCCTGTGGATGCTTCTGTTTTTCTCTCCTTTATCCAATGTGAAAGTTCACTTTATTGTTGAAAATAACAATCGATGTGATGATTTGCATTGTGCAAAAATAATTTGTGTAACCTCCAGGTTCAGGTATTTCATACACAAGTCACCTGGAGACACTGGAATCTCACCTAGCGTTGGCTGGACATTAATTCTAAGTGACAGGGTTGTATCACTGTCCAGGAGGGACAACATCACCCTGTCAATAACCCCAGTTGGCATCAGTGAATTTTGAACAAAACAAACAGACTCTGAGGTTTGAGGCTCTTTGCTGGTCAGATTCATGTGCCAAAACCAACACATAATGCGCTATTACCACATTCGAAAGACGTTATCAATCACTACAATTGACTATTTTTTTCCAAACTTATAAAGGTGTGTCTAGAGATGGTAGCCTGATGTCCAGGGGCTAAAGGCTATTGGTCTGAATCAATGGGCTTACTGGGGTGACATTAGAGAACAATGAGGGTTGAAATCCAATATAAGCTCACATCTTAATTGCATTTCCACAAAGCCACTTTAATAATGCCAATAAATAACATATGATTTTTTTTTCTTTTACGATTAAGGACAACAATAGGATCCATCTGCGGTCGTCAGGACCTGGAGACAGTCGCAGCCACATTAGTGATGAGAGGAGAAAGGAGGTGAGCAGGGAACAGGGACGACATGGGCCCTTTCTCATCAGGCCTGGGTCTGGAATGTTCCTCAGAACTGTGGTTCAGGGAGTGCTGACCTGCATATTGGGGCTGCTCTAGGTGCGTGCGTGTGTGTGTGTGAGAGATCGTGTGTGTGGGTGAGGGTGTGTATGTGTGTGTTCACTGTATATATTGGAGGTGGGGAAGGGGTAGTGAGAGACAGAGCAGCTGGTGGCTTCAGGGGGTCGCGGGAGCACCACCTGCCCCTGAGATGCGACCCGAGCATGCCGCTTGTACCAGTCCGAGGCCCGTTCTGCTCGGCTGTTTTCTGTTCCTCTCATGATTTCAGCTTTCATTTCTCACCTGCATTTTTACTGCCACTCTGGTCTACCGAGTTGCTGCAACACCAGTCCTGCAGGCATTTCTGGGAACGACGAACCTTATTCATGCTGTGACTTAGAGTGACACATGGGTCTCCTTTGCTCAAAATATTCTCTCAGGTTTCTCCAAAGTGAAGCATCTTTGTTTGCTTCTGCTGTCTGATTGTCAGAGATGGGTCTTCATAAATGCAGCATAAACCAGCGTGTCATCTTTTCAATTGTCTCGAAGAGCTTGAAAGTTTAATACAAAATATGTCTTCACGTCAAATTTGAAATACACAATACCCTTTTGAAAAATGAATTGGTTGGAAAAACTTTGAACCCAGAAAACCCATTCATCGCTTTCAATACCCTCAAAATGTCCAATAAAATTCAAAATTACCATCACAAATAAGAGTATGAGAGCTGTGGAGTCACTGACTACACCCTGAACTTTTCTGATCTCTCCATTACCCAAGTTTAGCCTGCTTTTACTTACGAATAGCTACCCACTAGATGGCGCTGTTGATTCCTAATAATGTTGAATTGTTGGCTGTAAAAGGCTACGACTCTTCAAAGGGTCACTTTTGCGTTACAAATCTGTCTGGGTCACTTCACCACTGAAGCAACATTTGGCACAGCTTCTTTTCTGCTTATGTGTGTGTTTTGCCAGCATCTTCAGGTCATTAATTCCTTTTGCCTGTGTAGTCTAGATTTTTCAAAACCCACCTGTGTGTCTACCATCGCACACGCCTTATTCTGAAAAGGAAAAAGGAAAAACAAAAACAGCCTATATATATATTTTTTCAAATTAGTATAACCTTGTTTAAAAGTTTCTGCAGAAATTGAAGGAGATGTTACCTCTAACATCAAATATAAATGCATTACTTGGAGGACCCCCCCCCACCCAAAAAAATGCCAGATGACTTTGTTGTGATAAATACTATTCCCGCTAAACGACATAGGTAAAATTAGTTTTATGTTTCAGCACTGCTGGACACTATTTTTCATCACTGAACACTTTAGTAAAGCTAAAGCTGAAATGTTAGAAATGCAGTGACGACCTTCTGCACAGGAATGGATAATTACAGCTAATTAAGCTCCTGTGCACAGTACTGTAAATAAAAGTTGTCCCAAAGACCGTCGGCTCTGCTTGACCTGCACATGGATGCGCTAATTGTTTTTCAGCAGATGTGACAGCTGTCGTCTCGTGATGAATGAGGCCTGGAAAATAATATGAACAAGGAAAGAACAACATCTCACCGCCCTCGGCGCTGCCTGCGGTTGGGCCAGAACTTCTGGCTGCACAAACTTGTGAGTGGGAAATTTCAACATGTTTCAAAGAAAACGTGCCCCAGTAAGCTTTTTATTTAGGCAATATTGGGCTTGGCTCTACCCAACCAGGGGGATTTGGGCAGAACTTTGTGGGCTGAGCCCAAGAGAACAAGCCTCTGTCTGAAGATGGAGACCCCAGAGCTTGTTAAAAAAGGAATCATGAATGAGGCGAAATAACGGCAGAGCTATTCTAGCTGTTAAAATAAAAGTCCAGACATGTTGCTGGTTACCTGTGATTCATGTGCTGTGTGCTCAACATGCTGTACAGACTTGGGATCTTTGATGATTATGGTTAGTGAGCTTGTTGATGGCACATATTTTGCTTAGAAATAAGTCATTGCTGTTTGGACAGGTTAATAATCTCAGTTGAGTGTTTAGAGTTGTGTATATACAGTTGTACCCCCGTATTCACGGCCATTGCGTTCCAAGCTCCACCGCGGTTGGCTGGAACCATGGATAAGAGCAGACACCTTATATAATCCTTTGTTACGTCTCCAGTCATATTTGTTTTATGGTTCCGTGTCTGTGCATCTCTTTGAACTCTCGGGAGACTTAGTTGGAGAATGCCCATTGGCTTTTAGGAACACCTGTCACCAGGCTGAAGAACCAGTAAAGATCGAAGACGTTGACAGGAAGTTTCCGGCTCGGGAATTAAAAAGAGTATGAAAGCGACTTCCTGGAAGTCGTGTGATGTTGGGTTGTAACTACTCACATTCCCACAAGCACCCTGCGCAGTCCCCATCAGCTTTCGCCATTACCAAAACAAAGGCCTTGAATCAGTACTGGCATCACTTGGCGTGCCCTCTTCATCATGTTTATGCTTGCCTGTTCAGAACGCACTTGACTGGCATGGTTTAAAAGTTGTAATTTCCATACTTAATTTCTTTTTAGTTTTCTCCCGCTGTTGATCTCGGTTAAGTAGATCAGTGGATGCTGGATGAGGGGCTGTGGGCGTGCTACTGTACATGTTACCACAACTGTAAAGCTTCCTTTCCCCTACTCTTATTTAAGGTTTGAAAATATTAGGAACATGTATATGTTAACTTGTCACATTGTGCGCTACAAGTTTTGTCAGCTGACAGTATGCACTGCATTCTGGTCTGAGTACATGGAATATTTAACAGCACTGCTTCTGATGTGCAAGGCAAGGCCCAGAAATGTCTGTTTTTCTTGTAATTTTTATACATTGCACTAGAGTAGCATCAGTGCTTTTGAAGAACATCCCGTCCCCCTGTCCTCCATCACCACCCGTATCTTCCCTCTGATCTTCCAAGCCAGCGTGTTTGAACACACATATATGAGTGTCAGTGGGCATTAAGTCTGAGAGCCGCACAGGAGTCCCGGACAATCCCAAGGGCCAGAACTCCCACCCCAGCCAATCATGTCACCTCTTTGCATTAATTTTTGTGCCACTCTTTGAAGGACAGCTTGACAGCAAGATGGAGGCTTTGTGTACAGCAGCAAGCATGAGCAATCTGGGAGATTTGATTCAGAGTCTTCCTCACTGTCCGCCTCGTCACAAAAAAGGAAAGACAGAGAGCCCTCTGCCTGAGTGATGAGGCTAACTGAGAAAAAGGGTGTGGATGGAAGTGTCTGAAACCACTGACACGGACACACGTCAAAATCCACCTCGCACTCCACACCTCCACTTCAGTGCAGCCCCGACAATCACTCACTTCGCAGAAGTAAGTAAAATAAGATTTACATGCGATGCGCACGTCACTCACACAAGCCCGGCACTGGACACTTTATAAATCAGCTCTGCTAAAGAGCAAAGCCATCCACAACCTGTGCTCATTGCCATTCATGACATGGATGTCGCCCTGCTCAACGCGTGACTTCACAAGAAAGTTCGATGTTTACTAAGTGATGGGCTTTAATGACATTCGAGAGGATGTCAACTCATGTCTGAAAGATGAAAGTAAAATAAACCAAAGAGCTCCGTTTGAGGAATATATTCCCTGGAATATATTTTAATTTCAAGCACTTGCGTTGTTATATGTCTGATTTATGTTTAGAAATACAGCTGATTATTTCGTCGTAGTATGCAAAGTTCAGGATAAATGAAAGCCCAATGAGTTAAAGCTTCAGATTATAAGTATTACACTATCATATAGAACAAGGGAGGCCTTCATCCTCTTCAGTGTGTTGCCCTTATGGGCTGAAACTCATCACCTGCTGCCAACCCAAGCAGCAACTCCTGCAAAACAAGTTTCTTTCAATGCATTCAAAACTGCAGTAGCTCTTTTAATTATTTAAACCGCCAATTATGCTGCCAAATGGCACGCTGAATATTTATACAATCTTTTGCACTTCCAATATGTTGCCTCAAGTTTTATAACCTAAACAGTTTTAATGCTGTTGTGAGAGCATGAGGAAACAGTATAAGTATGAAATATCCTTCACAGAAGTGTGCGAGGCAGAGATGGCTAATTTGTTCTGTCTCTTGTTGGCTGTATTGAGGCCCAGGTATCGTTATGTTCATTAGGACATGCACTCAGAAAATGAGCAAATTAATGAGGAGCACCTGAGTGTTGCTCTGGCTACTTAAACCCCTAGATCCTCGTGTGAATTGTTCATTTCTGGTATTTTTTCGTGTTGAATAAACATGTCGTGGTAGTGCTAAATGTGATCATTTTTTATGGTTATTTGGTGTTTCTGTTGTAGTTCACAGGTCTCTGACAAACATTTATATGTAGCATATGTCCGTTATCATGCACCTTAATGATGTGGCTTTCTCAAGCCTGCTCTTGGGTCCTTCCATTAGCTCCATTCAATACCACCTTTCCATTAGACAGACGTAAGTCCTGCCCTTGCTGGCTCCTCCTGGCTCAAATAGGGGAAGCTGGTAAAGGTTATATGTAGAAGATGCTCAGAGCTGCTATCATAACATTTCCAAGTTGCCTCAAAGGCTTATACCTTCTCTTTTAATTTATTTCTGGTATGTCTGACATTCCTGACAGGGCAAGCTTTGGAGAATGGGAAATAGCAGGATGTGGAAATAAAACATTATTATATTGTCCTGAAATGGCAGCAGTTAAACACAGTGTTGGGTATTCAGTGTTCACCATGGTAACAAACGCTTGCCTCTTTCTGGATGGGGACCCCAGCGATGCTCTTTTTCAAGGCCAGTCTGAGGCATTAATAACAGAGCAATATGTTCAGTCCTCTGGCTGTCCTTCTCCATCAGCTGCCCTCACACCCTCGCTTTTCTGTAACAAATCTTTTCATTTCAACACTCTCTTCCCCCAAAATTTCAGATCCCTGAGCAACGGGTGTGTCAGACATGGTGAGACTGAAGGCCTGGAACGACAGAGGTGACAGCCCGTGTCCCCTGCAGCGCCCCTCAAACCTCCCCCTGTCAGCTTTTCAATTAGTTAATTATGGCTGGCACCTGTGTCTTGCATGGCTCTGGAGGACACAGGATGGAGAGTCAGGTGATGGTGGCACCAGGTTTGCTGCTGTGTGGCACTGCTCTGCATCCTCATGTAAATGGGACATGTATCGCAGGCTGTTAGTCATTGTCCACATGCTTGCCAAAACTAAAACACCTCCTACAGTCCATCTTTGTAGTCAGAATTCATACCTTTACTGTGACTCCATCTGAGCTCCGGGACTGAAGAAGAATACCAAGTGACAATATTAACAGCCCAAAATCAGTCAAGGTGTCCTGTAGCACTAATCTAACCCTGGGGTCACAGGGAGGATTACAGATGTTCAGGGTTAAGCTGCTGGGGTTTTTTGGTCCTCAGGAACTGAAATAACAGCAGTTTCTGGCCAGACAATTCTTGCCTCAGCATAAATCCTGATGCATGGTTGTGTGTTACAATACTGAGTCTATAAAGTTGCAGAAAAGACTTAGGAGAGTGAGCTGACTGCCTGACGACAGAGGGGAAGGTCTACCTGAACATGTAAGGAAGGCTCACTTGTGACAGATCGGTTCTTTGTCTCTGATGGACTGTGTGTACTTTTCTCTGAAAACTAGTGGATTTTTTAGAAAGCTTTTACAGGTGAATTGTTTTATTTTTATGTTTTATAATGATTAATGGTGGTCTGCTTTAACAGGTTTATACAGAATTCAGTAGGATAAACTGCTTTTTTCAGTTTGTTATGATCCTAGAGAAATAAAAATTACATATTTCTGAATACAGGGCATATGTGACACCAGGACACAGACAGCATTGACGTCTCCGAGAGCCAAAAGCAATATTTGAGGCAAATCTCATACGAGATGATATACAGTACGTATACATGCTCCAGTTACAATCCCACGTTCACTCTGCCGTATCGTCTCTGGCACACATGTTATGACAGCAGAAACAAATGGGAGTAATTTTGAAGAGTGACGGTATTCTACCTTACTGGCAGCGCATGCAGCCACAGTGAGCTCATGCTGAGGTTAGTCATTTCAGGACAAGCCATCGATGTTACAAGGTGATAAAATGCAAATGTATACAGGAGGAAAAAAAGAAAAGTCTGAGTGTGTGGTGGATAAATATGTGTGTGTGTGTGTGTGTGTGTGGGGTAGATGGTGTCCAGGTGAAATAGGCTAAAGGTGCCCTCCCCCCACTTTAAAATAGAGCCCATCAGACAAGCTGAACTTTGACCCAGCATGAGAAAGCCCTTGCTTTGACTGCTGATTTACGTGAGACATGTTGTTCTCACTCTCGCACTCTCGGCACACATTTGAAGCATCCCCCGCCAGTCCAACAAAAGACGCTGAAAAACGGGCTCACAGAGTGAGAAAAGGAGACAGACAAGGAACGGCGGATAAATGGCGAGGCAGAGGACGAACACCTGTTCACTCTTTCCTCTGTGCACAATAGCCAGACAAAAGAAAAAACACAATGGCAACAGCTCAGCTGTTTTCAGGACAAAAGCCGTCCAATAGGGAATACACCATTTTTTAATGCTCTCAGATTCCAACCATGTTTTTAACAGCTCTCTCTCTCTCTCTCTCTCTCTCTCTCTCTCATATATATATATATATATATATATAGTACTAAATACTATCTTACAGTTTTGTATGTGCTCCATTCACATTCATCATAAACTGTAGGTGAGTGGTAAAAGGAAATATGAATGATGATATTAATAGGTCTTGGTCTGAAAGGCATCATGTATAATACTCGCACTTAAATTTTAACACTACGATATATAAATGTCTGAAACACCTTTTATAACTTTCACTTTTTTGTGCGCATAATTTAAACAGGCCTGTTGAAGTCTACATATCTCGCAGATAATCACTCTGCACTCGGTGATAGACTGAACCGAACGGAATGCCGTATATCTGCTCAGAGAGAGGGTGTCCTGGCAGGAGAGCAATGATACGAAGTGCCGGACGTCTCCATGTTAAGTCACACTGTTATTACACCATAAACAATGTCCCTGTATGGTGTGTCTCTGCATATTTCATTTGCTAAAAAGATCCTCAAGCTGGACAGTGAACGGAAGTTTTTTTTCCCCATGATTTATTAAACTGCGTACCTTACTGAGAGGCTTTTGTAAGCGATTAGACATTTCTTAAGAATACGTTACAAGTTTATCCCAGTCGAACTGTCAAGAAGTCCTCTCATTCTCCCACGATAAGAGACTCCGCAAAATTTGAAGCCAGGTAGGGGAGAGGTAGGGGCGGATGGGGAGAGGTAACTGAAGGCTTTACGACTCACTTTAAAAATTCAACATTCTGGCAGTGTTTATTCTGCTCATTTTAAAAGTCAACCAGAATATACGCTGCGATCTAAAAATTTTATGAAGATTTATAGCGAAATGTCCTGCTTGTATCTTTATTACAAAATTTGTTATGAAATATTCATTGACACAGGAGTGAAAGCAGTTCAAATACTGTGTGGAAATCGTTCATGTTCAGTACCGGACTGGACAGGAGGGGGGCTTGTCTGTTAAAAAGGGTACAAGCGTAAAAACAGACTTCGACAGTGTCATGAACAACTAACGTACAAGCTACATCGAAAATAAAGGTTCAAATGTACAATCATCTTAACAGACGATTGATAAAGAGAAAATTAGCTACAGTAGATAATCACGATGTGTCACAGTTGTCTCAGAAATAGTGCTGGTAGGTGGTAAACAGTATTTCAGAGAAGGGCACCACATTTTATGGTGAAATGGAAATATTTTCTGTATGAGTGTTGAGCTCCTGTTTAAATCCCACTGTATATGCATGTAAACAGGTTTTTCCACTACATCTGTAACTAGAACCAGTAACCTTCTGATATTAAGAGAAATCGACAGAGACGCAGAACAAACAAGAGGAGGGGATGGTGTTACAACCTGGAGTCATTTAGTTGCGCGTGTAATCGGTATTAATCCAGCAAAATGGCCATTTATATAACTGGGCAATCCACTTTGGATAAATATTTAGACTGCTAAATAATAAAGTGATTGGCGGACACAAACCGAGTTTGCCTTTTTCACAGATTTGGCCATGTCAGTAGCTCAGTGGATGACATAAATAAATAGTCCGTGATTTATTATGCGGGGAGTAATTATGTCTAGTAATTGTGGCTCACAATAACTCATAACAATTGCGCAAACTTGTGGTCTAAAGGGACCGCTGAATCATTACACCCAAACAAAGATGGATTACGGTGTTATAAGGAATGATTAATTCAACCTGAAAACGTGGAAGCAGAAATTGTTCATTTGTTAGTGTCTTAACGAGAGAAAATTTAATCAAATGTTTTATTTATTTACGTATTTATTGTTCAGTTGGTTTATTTCCACAGTTCTGTAATTTCATGTATTACATGACTAATGGCATTTTTACAGGATTAATGTGGTGGGGGGTATTTTAGCCCTTTTTAATTCACGAAATTTTCTTGCAGACAAATAACGGTCCCGTTCATACTTGCTGACGGTTTCACGTAGCATGATCACACGATGCTCATGAAAGTATTGGCCGGAGCAAACTCCTTTAGCGCCAACTGCAAAAGAACAGGACACAGGTTTGACCAGAAGCGACCGAATCTCCCCGGGATGCGCCAAGAACAAGATCAGACTCTTTTTTTATGAAGCCTCGACACTGTATTCACACTCGACAGATTTACTGGCAGTCATTTTGTCAGAAATGACAGCAACAGCGTGCATGTACACTATATTATCACATATCAGTTTAATAAGTCACATCATACTGAATTTGTGTTTATATATTTAACCCTGTGGAACCCATGAGGTGAAACAGATTCTAGAACTCAGTGCTTGTGGCTGCAGTGTTGTCAGGGCCTCTTATGACTATTACATTCAAAGTTTCACTCATAGGTTTCTACAACTTTTTCCAATCAAAGTTATGTTTGAATCTTACATGACTATAACACTGTGATATCAAAGACTACTGAATGGCAAGTGCTATGGCTTATCAAAGTTTATGTTACACATATGTGACTTGGGGTCCTATACAGTTAAACATTCTGTAAAATGAAAGTACTGTTTGTGCAAAAATGTGTGTGTTTTTCTCAGTTCAGGTCTGAGATGGACGACCATTCATTGATACAGTAACACAAAATTCTAGCAAATGATACTGTTTGTCTGTGGTGTGGGGTGTGTATGTGTGGGGGGGGAGTCTTTTCCCAATCTTAGCTCTGGGCTAAATCTGAAAACAGCCAGTGAAAATGTTATTTTTGTGATACCTTAGGGTTTTAACCTTCCAGATCTAATCATAATTAGAATGGAAACAGAATTTTATACATCACAATTTGAAGACCATTACCAGAATTGCAAACTGCCTTTCAGTGAAACACAGCAGAATGAAATTCAACAAAGGTACATGCTTACATTATCCCCAACTGCCTCTACTTTCAAAAAGGTGATAACAGACCACACCTACGGAAAAACAGTTTTAGCCTTTATACTTCTATACAATCTGAAGCAGTGTGGAAATACAGTTTCTCCACAAAGGCTTTGGGCTGTTCCAGACAATGCCATTTAATTGGCAAAAACCATGCAGTGGCCTCACCAGTTAGTTAGTCTCTCAATGAGACATCCCCCACCATCCTCTATTTCCATATCTGAAAACTAGACCTTCATTCCCTATTGGCCACAAGACAGCCAATTACAAATGTTTTTACATGCTACTTGTTAAATATTCATCGTTTGCCTTTATCGAGGCTGTATGCGGACTGCTTTGTTGTTTAGCTTGTTTTTGATGTGCTCCTTTTCCCTTCCCTAAAGTGCAGAAACAATGGACCCATAACTGATGGCTCATCTTCATTCTTCTGCCACGTTCACACTTGATCAGGGCCGTCGGCCCAGCTTAAGCCAAGGCTGTTTTTGTTAGCCAACACAAACAACTATCTCCAAGATACCATTGTTTCTGACCTTGTCCTGCCTTTTAAACCTGTTTATTTATGTCTGTGATTCTCCTGGCATCATACAGATAAAAGGCTAATCCCATGAATACATAACATCTTCTCAGTGAAACAGGTGTGTAATCTAACCTTTGGTGTACTTTCTTTGTAAACATATGAAGGGCGAATGACATTTAACAAATATGATTGATAGGAAAGTGACAAATCTGACATTTACTCAGTTTCTGCTATCTGCACATCCTGTTTAGGTGCATTTATGAAACATATTCATTCATTAACAAGATAAGATTGGCTCTTTGGCGCATTCAACACAGTAACTGTTAAAAATTATTCAATGAACATTAATTAATTCTGGAGTTTAAGGAAACGTGTGAGATATTCTGGGAATTTCAAAAGTTTGAAACATTCTTTAGAAAATGCAAATGCCTTTTTAAGTAGTTAAGGCCCCTCTGATATGTGAGTGCTTTGAAATGGAAAAATATACCAGTGGATGTACCCAAGGCTGTGTCATGTGTGAACCAGCTGTACTATACCTGGGGATAAAAAAACTCAGTTCATTCCTTCCCAACAAAGTTTCCCAAACCACTTAGAGGTTATAAGAAGAGAAAGGTACATGGATGGATATACTGTAGTTCTAACTGTACTATAAATACATTTTAGATATAGAATTTAAAATAGATAAGTAAAGGAAATGGAATCAACTTCAGCGACAAAATATTCACTTGCTGGATAATATCATACACGTTTCCAAGTTCCGTTGTACCATGACAGTCAATGATATTCACTTTACCTGTCAGTGGTCATAACGTTATGTCCGATCAATGTGTGTGTGTGTGATAACTGATGTTGTTTTAAAAGTATAGGGTGGTCACACCAGACATTGTTTTTTGTGTTTATGCAATTTGCTCTTAATTGATAAATAAAAACTATTCATAGCATTAGTTTTAAAAAGCTCCTAATAAATATGACATTTTTTGCAAAAAAAAGCCTTACTTTTTTACCACTATTAACAGAGACTAGTAAACGGTTAAAAAATCATTATCCAGTGTATTATAACTTTGTTTTGTTTTCTTTCCTCCGTGGAAATATATTTTCAATCTTCCTGCAGATGACAGAATATCAGCGGTCTGGAGCTCATCGTGGCATCGCTAGTGGCAGAGGGACATGTCAGATGGACCTTCCCTGAATAATTCTGAGGCATGTCTGCATTTTGACAAAACAAACAAAAAAAAAAAAAACAAAATGTCGACATATTGACAAGTAATGTGGCACAACAGGACAGAATAGGAACAAGTGCTCTGAGGTCAGTTTGAATAATCAGTGTCTGCTTTCAGAAACTATGCCTTTATCAGCTGTTGCAGCCTGCTGAGAAATCGCTAAAGCTTCATCATCATCCTCTCCCCTCATGTAGTCCTGCTCGTCACATGGCAGATGGCCATTTTGAAGAAACCCTAACCCACTCGCATTCATTTCATTTATTTAAGATGAACTTTGCTGAACATACAGCACATCTTTTCCCTAAACATTTCCCAAACAAACTCTATTATTGTACAACATTTATTCTATTTTATATTTTTAAAATATTGTTACATGTTACCTTGGCTGACACATTAAATGTGGCACTTGGATTTCAAAGCCATGTTCTGGAACCTTCTGCAGTCGAAGGGTTGGCCCGTATCTTTCGCACTGCAGGTATATAAGAGTCTCGCACTGTCTGCCGTGACGTGAGAACGACACGAGTGAGTGGGATTCAACTGCCCACCGATGATTTGTAGTCAGTTAGAGCCTGCACAGTCAACCTTTTTTGTAAACACTGTTTTTTGTCTGGGAAAAACTCGTATTCTGGTTGATATTTTTGCTTGGAAGCGCAGCACATGTATGAATGTGGAGGACTGAGGAAGATTCAATTCAATTTGTTTTTATATAGCGCCTTTCACAACAATGTGCCTCAAAGCGCTTTACAGGAAGATCACTGACCAGGTGCCGTGTCTAACTAAGTGCAGGCTCAGGATTTCTCTGTAAGGAGGACCTACAATCTGAAAGTAACTGACCTCAAACCCCATTACAACACTGGTGTTCAGGCCATTACATTAGCATTAACACGCTCCAGGAGGCAAAGAACACAGAGCAGAGTTGTTGACCATTGACCTTGATTACTATAGTGCTATTATCCATTTTGGCATTTGGTGATTTCCAGAGACCCACTTAAAGCCGTGGAGCCCAGCCAGCAGTCCATAGTGCTGCATCAGCACCCTCCGGAGCGGACCGTGAGAGCCAGGATCCATGTGCTACTTGTTCACCTGCCTGTGCATCTAGCCACTCAGAAGGGAGACTACATCCAGCAGTCATGGAGGCACTGTTGCAGGGCCGTAACACACACACACACACACACACACGCACACACACACACAGCCTTTCATGGCACATCACTTTGTGAAGGTTTAAAACCACATCATTAAAGTGTTCTGACTCTGTTCTGGCCAAGTCCTCACCATTCTGCTTTTGTGTGTGTGTGTGTGTGTTTGCATGCATGCCTGTGGTTCAGGTAACACTCAGCTCCTTATGAAACGGTAAACAGCAACCTAAAAGTAGGAAGAGTTTTTTCATTTCTAGCTGTAATGGAGTACTAGGGTGACAGAAACGTGTCACTCAGAGCAGTGCTGAGACACACTTTCGGATTTGCCTTCTGCTTCCTCCCCGGCAGGCCAGTGTAAACCCTGGTAAATATACAATACAGTTTGAATGAACAGCGTTTCAAAATGTACAGCTTTTTACTTCATCCTCAAGAAGTTCTGACTTAAAGGTTTGGAACAAAGGAAGGACAGAAATAACTAAAACATTAAGAAGTAGGACAAGTTATTAAAAAAAAAAAAAGAAAAACGAATGCCCGTAAGCATGAAGCTGTCTGTAGCTGTTGCAGGTTTGCAGCTTCCACACGGGAATATGCAGGAGAGCAGAAAATTCTGCTGCCCTTCATAAAACAAAGTGGAGTGGTGAGGACGTGGAGACCCACTGCAGGCTACCCTGAGAGACAGTGAAGTCCTCCAGGAGAGGGGCATGTTCAGGACCGCTTGTGGGCCTCCAAGAGCACAACAGCACTTCAGGTGCTTCTTCGCTGCTCTCTTTAATCCTGGCTGGGATTTCTACCAGCTCACCAGTTTGTCTCTGAAGGGTTTTTTTTTTTTTTAAAGGAGACATACAGCTATTTAAAGGTCTCTGATATATAACTTTATGCTTCTATACCATACACAAAACTTCGATAAACAAAATTGAATATGACATCGCATGACACAGGAAAAAAAATATTATTATGCTCATTTTTTAACATATATTTACAAACTTTTTCAGTAGTAGTGTTCAAGATTCATGAGTCTTCCTGGTGTATCTGGAGCCGGCATGATGAACATATTCAACATAAAAAAGCAAGGCTGTTGAGTCTGTGGCACAGAAATGTTGGAAAGTTCCTTTCTGCAGCCACATAGAATTTTAAACATGTTTAATAAGAAAAGATAGAAAAGTTTGAAAATGAGAAGAAGCAAAAGAAGCACTTGAAATGCATTCATTTTCTTGAAAGGAGTTCGCCCAGGAGCTCAGTAACACACTGTGCAGGAAGTGTGGAGTTTCCATGGGACATAATTGCTCCTATCGGGAATGCCCAGCAAGGGCTGCTGGGAAGTTTTCAGCAAATGTGTCCCAGTGTGGGTCTTGATGACCCAACACTGGAAACTTGGCCTTTCTAAATGGAGCCCATCGTTTCACTGCTATTCGTTAATTAGAAGCAGTGAAAAAGCAAGGCCTGCAGCACTTCACTACAAAGAGCTGTAAAGCCATTCCACATTGCCTCAACAGAGAGCAGAATAATTTAACATGCTACGCTTTCATCTCTCATGAATACAATTTCTCATTTTTTAAACATCATCGTTTAGCACAATTTTGTTGCCATGCGGCACATTAATCTGGCCCTGTCTCTTTTAGAGCTCTGTTACCAGATGAACATTCCCTAAAACCCCTCTCTGTCTGTCCCATTTGCTTTTTTAATTCAAACCCATTCTGACCATTTCATTTCAAAACAAACTTTATTTACAAATGACTACGCAGACACTAACTTTATTCGACAATTAAGAAAATAAAAACACAATGAAAATGTGTATTTAGGACATCCTGATTCAGCTTTTAGTTGCAGTTTGACAGCACAGAGAGTCCTGGAACTGCTTGGCTGCCCATGTGTCACAGGCCCCAGCAACAACCATTAACCTGTCGGTTACCAAATGGCACAGGTACACGGAGATGGGTTCATGTCAGCATTTCAGAGCTTGGAAGCATAGAGAGCCTTTCATATACGACTGTGAAAGACCATCAACGCAGCCAACCATCACTGCCTGTGTCCTGCATGACATTCACAGAGTTCCCATAATGGCTGATCCATCATTAACGCCTTGACCTCCAACAACACACACAGGGATCTTGTCACCACCTGCATAGCTCCATCTTACCCATCAGCACACGAATATCAAGTCAAGTCAATGTCAAAGTGGTTTTTATTGTCATTTCAACCATATACAGTGACTACAGTACACAGTGAAACTAAATAACGTTCCTCTGGGACCATGGTGCTGCATATAACAACATATAGCTGCACCACATACACATATCTAAAGTTAGCTAAAAAGAGACCCTGACTACATAAAGTTCACAAGTGCAAAAGATGTGCAAACGTGATGTGCAAAAGATGTGTATAAAATCAAGCTCAAAAACTAAAATCCATCCCTACCATTCTTGTTTTGTAATACTTATCCAGCTGTTGGGGATCGTGTATTCAAATAACATTCAGTAATAAACTGTAACATAAACAGTGTTTTGGTATGACTTGATGTTTTTGTAATTAAGGCAGTAAAAGCATAGCAGAGACCACTGACATTTCAAGGCAGCTAATTAGGCTTCAAAACAAACAATTAGCCTGTTTTCAATTCTTTATTGAATAAGAGCTGGAAAAGTAGCGAAGAATAAAGTGTGTGCGTTTGACGATGGTAGGTATTGGCAGCTGTTCCCACACAGTGTTTCTAGAAAAGAAGGAAATAATTGCCTCTGGTGTTGTTTTGGCTGGCGCTCCCTAGAGCCTGAATCGAGAGGTTTAAGAAACACTAGTGTCACAGAAGGTCAAAACCTGGAACTAATGTAAAAAAAGAGGGTATTAAGTGCTATAAGCCTGTAGGAAGATTAATGAGCCAAATGAATACATACCACCCATGGTTCTGAAAATTATACAGTATATTAATGTTGTAATACAAAATATACAGACATACAAATATATTCTGTGCAAACATTACATTAGACATTAGCAGAACAACATATTTTTTACACATTTAATTGTACTGCAGTATTTTATAGTCCATAAATACACAGAAATGAAAAAATTGTTCGTCTCATGAAAAATCAGAGAAAAGAGGATTAGTTCAGCAGACACACTGATTTTTTATCTTGCCAAACAGTGGCTTACCGAGGCTTATAAACAGCTGACATTGTTCGATGCCATCTGAAGATTTAATTCTATGAGACTGTAACAAATGACAAAAATGAAACCCCCTAAATACCCACATCCTTTTCACCTCTAAAACTGCACTTATCTGAAGTATTCTTTCCTCAGCACATGACTCTCAGATAAGGGTCACCTGATTCTCTGGAAAGTCAGAGAGGATGTTCATCGCTTTACTCTGTTTTGGCTGAGATTGTTAAATTAGGACAAAACGCATTTAGATCTCGGTCCAAATCTCAGAATTTTGTGAAGGGCCACCACATTTGTGCTTTGCAGATAGTTCTTCAGACCCTGTCCTCCAACCCTGTCTCCAGTGACTCCCTCCACATGTGCATCTAACCATTATGGCCAATAAAATTGTTGGCAGATGATGGTGGCACAACATATTGCACTGTTGCAGGCTCCTGTGGGAACTGGAATTAATTTCCTGTACCTAGAACACAGGAAACATCCTAGGCAGAAGTACACAAAACAGACCGGTGCTGGCTCCCACAAGAGAAGGTCACAGTCCCTCCAGGACTGGTTTCCTTGAAGTTCAGCGCTGTTGATGCTTCAGTGTTTCTTCACGGGACTAGAGACACCGACACTATTTCACGCAAAAGCATTCTTTTGGCATTAGCCCTCAGCCAAGCCAAAACCAGCCTTAAATCAGCTGTTATCAGGCCTCAGTGGACATGTTCAGTGCATTTCATGTTGAGCTCAGAGGTGAATGGCTCACAAAGTCACCACACCTGACCCTAGCCCTGTATCCAATTCTTTCCTGGAACTTTGATCAGCGAGAAGAAGATTGAGCCTTTCATGTCTCTATGCTCCTGTCCAGTGTGGCAGTTACAAATCTTTTTGCTCAAGGTGCTTCAGGGGTTATATAATAAAGCACAGTAATGTAAGATCTGTAAATCCACTCAGTTCCAGATGTTTCATATATTTACATGTATATATTCATGCAAGTTATTTCATCGTTTTGCCTAATGACTTCTTATTCATACTTGCTATAGATTTATACAGCTAAAAAAAATGTTTTACAGTTTAAGTATTTTTTATTATCCATCTCTTTTTATGTGCCTTTCTAGACAGGAATTACTAACTTTATATCACTATTTAAGCAAAAATATTGAAATGTGTTGAGCACGTAAGAGACAAGTGATCCAACAGAATATGGAGTATCTATAACACTGGAAAGCCTTGGGGCATTTAACATAGCTGTTACACATGCTGGTGCAATACCAACACATACTATGTAAGACTTGTTTAGTCTTTGATTTACTAAGAGGTATAATCCTGAAATCTATATACTTTAATGCAGACGTCACTTTTGGTCCTGCACACTGAGTCCAACATGCAGGATGCATCAAGGAAAAGACTTTCAGACAGTCGTCACGCCTTCTTTACCCAGTGACAGGACGGGTTTTCCAGTAACACCATGCATGTTTGCATTTCTACTGTTACTGTGTTGACCACTCAGCACCTTCAGTCATTAGTGGAAGGAAATGTGTGTGACGGAGTGGTTGATTACTGGACTGCCCCACCTTCATTGTGAGACACCAAAAACACACATGGTCAGTCTGTTTTCTCGTTTAGGTTTTCCTTGAGTTACATTCTCAGCTGGCCAATGATATTTCTCACAAAACCCATGTAAAGTTTTCAGAGAATTACAGCATATGTCTCCTGCAGGATGGGGGCAACACTACCTATGATATTCATGGTGTTTGGTGGGGGGGACAATTTGCGGAGGGGGGGGTACGTGTCCTCTCCTTTTCCCCCCAAGCAAATGAAAAACTGAAACTCTTGTTTGACACTGTTGAGTTTTTTCGTGTGAGGATTCTCACCTTTAATATGTTTCCATGTGCCACTCGAACACCCTGCCATAGTAAAGCCTTTAAAATGTGCCCGAATTAAATCTCACTGGACTAAAATGAATGATGACGCTGAAGATGTCAAAGACAACAGACTGTGCCTCCTGTATCTCCGTGTCTCTGTTGAGAATGCAAGGCCGAACTGCGTACCTCACACTCCTGCTGGGGCACACCCAACTGCGTACCTCACACTCCTGCTGGGGCACACTCAACAACTGAAAATGACAGGTCAAAGAGACCTGACGCAGATCAGAGGTAAACGAATCTATGCAAACGCAACACGTGACAGATCAAAGAAGATGATGTAACCATTGAACATGCTGGCATCAATTCAGTGCTGATGATGGTTAGCAGACTGGCCTTGAGTGTGTGACAGGACCCTGGTCCAACAGATTGTGCTACAGTTTGCATAACGTGAATCTATACTGGCAGTCAAGAAGAATCGCTCAGATGCGCATATGTACTATGTAGAATATGTACTATTCTAGTATTTACCAGCTGTTTTTCATGTGTTTGAAGACTTCTATCCTTTCTGTTTCCTGAAATGGCTACAGAAGAACCACTTAACACAAATTCAGACCACCAAATCTAATGATAACTGCAACTAAAATTTTTTAGGTTAACCATGTATGCATTGCATGAGAAGAATTAGATTAAAAGCCACAAAATAACCCCAGCAATTATCATTCACTGCATATGTTCACAGTGTACAATCTACAACACACCTTTATATGATTTAAAACTCTTTGTGGAAATATGGCAAGGCAGGAGGAAGTGCTACTAAATACTGATAAGGCTCAGTATCTCTGCATGCACTGTTTTTACACTCATATTTGGCCTGTATGTCTTCATGACCAAATAACAACCTTTGAGTAGTTCTTTTTGACTACTTGAGCACTTCTTTGTTCTTTCAAAGTGACGACAGCATGGTTCTACAGGGGCGCTGTTTCCTGAGCCTATGGCCTCAGTGTAGTCAGAACTGATCAGTAATTTACTGTCTACATTTAGATGACATTTTCAATGAGCTGAGAACAGGGAGTCTGTGAGGTTTCTCTGAACTGCGGGGCATCATTAATAAACCTCACTACCCACTCTTCGTTTCTCAGGAATCAGACCACTGATTGAGAAAATACTCTGGTACAGAGTAAGACTTCAAACAAATGGCCAAACAACATGAGACAGGATTTTTATAGGCACAATCTGAAAACAATAGGAGGGGCAGATTTACGTAACTAAGGGCCATTTTACAGCCCATAGAGCGGTCGTGTAAATCCACATGGTCTCACCAGCTACATGCTACAGTCAATCTATACTAGAGGTTACATGATGGAAAATCATATAAGAAAAGTGGAATGATTTATCATCGTCATCATCATCATCATTGTCATCATCATCGTCATCATCATCATCATCATCACTTTGATTTATGATGTCTATATTCATACTCTAATGTAATCAACCCAAACGTTTCTTTTACACACTGTAGAAAATGTTTAATTTCACCATGTTTCTTCCTCTCTCTTCTGTGCTGGCTGCATAGCACTGTGGGAAACGTCATGCTGTTCAGATTATGTGTGTCTGTCAGGCAGCCAAGACCGTATTTAAGAGCTTAATGACTGCCTGAGGCAAAAGACACAAGAAGTAACAGATTGTGATGTCAGACAGCCCCCAGATCCCTGAGCAGAATTAACACCTTACTGCCCTTCAGATAGGTCCTGTTAAATGACATTACTCTCTTGTGTCGGATCAATCTGGAAAGGCTGAAATGTGGTTAGATGTACTCAGCTGGGTCTTGATTATCAATATGGTCCAAGGGCTTTTCAGCTCAAGGCGTTGAAGAGAAATGCTGGAAGGCTACACAGGTGAAACCAGTGTTCTACAATATAAGAAAAAAGTGTTCTTGTCAGAGTTCTGATGTCCTGTCTGTGTGCAGAGATCTGAAGAATCATGGCAATGCAAACAGTGGTGAAAAAAACACGTTATTTTGCTGCTGTTGAGACGACTTGTACACCATGGCTGTCTCTGTTCCGTTTTCCTCTCTTTCAGCCCTCCTTTGCTGTCTGTATCAAAGTGCTTTCTGCAGAGGCAGGAAACAACGAGATATGTTTTTTAATACTTGTTCTTACATTGGTAAAGTTCACAGATCATCAGAAGTTATCCTTGGGTGAGTGGCTTGCTGTACTGTGGACAGACCTTTTTTTTTGATTTTACAAAATTATAAGATGCAAGAATGTATCATTTAAAGGCTCCATTGAGGAACACTCTAGTAAAACAAACATTACATATGACAAGAAAAAAAATAAGGTTTTGGTCACGTGTTTTACTCATGGCTACCGAAAAACAAACGTTTTTCAACATATCATTGAAGTGTACAGCAATGGTATATTTTTTGTTGTTTTTATTGTTCATCTTTGTTATTGTCAACATGAAAGGGGGTCTGTTATCATGCATATGGTTTTTTTTTTGCTCTGTGTTGTATAACTTGCACGTATAGACCTGCAGTACTACATGTATTGATTTAACTTTTTTGATGTTAGTGTCTCTCTGTTTCATCATCTTGTTATTCTGTTTCATAGGGCTTACTTTCAAATCAAGTTGAATTTGTTTCAAATATATCCAAAGTGTGGTTTAAAAAAAAGACTTGAAAGTCAAAGGTCTGTTTCTTTCAGACTAAATTAAAATGTACAAACCTCTGCATCGATACACTGTATAAAACGGGTTGATCTTATGAGCACGTCAACCAGTAAAGCTGAGGCATGAACTGCAAAAAAGTGGACATATGTATGGTCAAAGACTACAAACAGACAAACAATTAATATAGGTTTGACATTTACGTGATTGTGACCTTTCTCAAAATATTTTTCTTTCAAGCTTTATCAAAAGCCTCTAACATGGCTCACTTTCATACTTTGCAAAACATTTATCCATTTATAAAAAATTCTTTACAGAAGTTATCGTTCACAGTCACTGACTTGATTATAAAAGAGATACTAGACCAACTTGCACATGTCTGCAGTGGTTGACGATGATGACGATGATGTCATAGGATACACCCTGAATGTGTCAGGCCCAGGCTGTAAAGACCATTGCTGGCTTAATGGAGAATTAGCGGAGTCCGCCTGATTTGTGTGCAGTAACAGGTGGATCGACCCAGCAATGGATCAATCAGGACACACGGCCATGTCATTTGTTATCATTAGCTTCTGTCCTTTCACCGTGCTTTTAAGGACGTCTCTGAGGAACCTGTACAAAGAATGAAGGCTGAACTTCTACTTTGGGCCAAAGGCGACACCGAGGGGTGTCTTAGATCTGACGCTACACGTAATACAATCATGCAATCATAATTTTTATACTCATGTAACTATATAGTAATAACATGAGAGTGTAATATGGGGTGATAAAGATTCCATAGATATGTGTCTCACCATGAAAACAGCAGACGGTACAATGGTACAACAGCATGACACTCTGTGGGATTAGCTATTCTTCAATTTAGACTAATTCATAAACCTAAGGTCTGGGTCATACTGATTTGCATTAGAAATGGACTTTTAGGGTCACATCCATAAAATCACATATCTCAATTCTAAAGCAAGTAATAATTATCCTTTGAAAATCAAGTGTAAGACATTGTGATGCACAACCATATAATTTATCTTGGTTCATTTATAATTCATCGTTGTGAGGACTGTAAAACTGCTGAAGAATGCCAATGAAAATAACACCTCTTAGACAGATAAAGGGATTTGCAATCCATTCTGCAGATATCTTTTATTTTAAATAAAACCCTCCCTGAGAATTACTCCAGAAAATATATTTTTTCTTCACTAATGTCAAAACAGGCTCCGTCTCCCACTTCAAAAACTGACAGGGTTGTGGAATAAGACTACGGCCCTAATCGTTTTAATATCGTCATTTGTAAGATCTCCTGCAGAAGACAACAAACCTGCGTTAGAACAGCCGCTGGGTGTGTCGTAACGTGTTTTTACAAATAATTAAACACGGGTGACATTTTCTAGAAATAGGACATAAAACAATGCTCTGCAGTAGGGATGAAGTAAACTATTCCTGCACTGAACATTTTTAGAACAAAGCAGATTACCATATTGTATTTCTATACCATGCATTACACTTTTTCCTCTTGTTAACATGCCAGAGGAGTTGACAAGATGGTTGACTTGGACTGGAGAAATGTTGTTCTTTTCTTTTGAGTTTCCGTTCCTCTTTCATCTTGTCGTCCTGATATTCCTCCTATTGTAATGTCTTGTGTTTATTACACAAAGTAGTAATAAAGTGTAAATACAACAGATGTATTGTCCCACATCCTTAAGTGCTTTGGTGCAGCTTTGTTGCAAGTACAACAAAGGCTCTGTATTAAAAAATTAATTGAATTAAGTTAAATGTATTGGCAAATGAATCTAAAGCATACCTGCATGCACTTTCATTTTGCACTGGTACTTCCCATCTGTTGTTATGCACAGCATTCTGGATTGTAAGAAATAGTTTGTGTGTGTATGTGTGTGTGTGTGTGTGTGTGTGTGTGTGTGTGTCCTCTCATTCCACTTTTTCAGGTAAACAGTAAACAGCCACTAGACTTGATTTTTATGTAGACAGTGTGTAACAAATCCCTTAATGCATACAGTATATACGTGTCTCAGGTCTGTCACCCTTGCTTCTTTGCTTCGCAGTTAATTTAGATTTTTACGTGCTAATTTCTACAATTTTAGAATCACTGATTTTCTGAATTAAATTTTTGATTATTGTTTGATTATTTTGCTGCTGTGTGCAAATACAGTTGTACTACATTCCTAAGTACAAATACAGAATTTTCTCTTTTTATTAGCTGTTATCAGTAAAGTATTTGAATATTTGAAGCACATCTGTTCAGTGCTGTTTAAATTTTATCACTGAGTACAACCCTTTGAATTTTCCTTATATAAAAACTGCTGTGCAAAATAACAAGTATACTTTATCTTTTCTATAATGGCGTCTTCAGACACAACTAAGAAACATGGGTTAAAGGAAACCTTTAAAATGATGGTGACTCAGATCAACATGGTTTTGAAATGGACCAAAAGGAAATTGCACACAGTAGAAATCTGACTGTTTGTATAGACCTTTATATTGGAACCACAGGCTCCAAAAAATCTTTCAGCCCTGAAACTGTTTTAATGCAGAACCCAGATAAAAAAATGAAAAATTACTGACCACTCAGTCCACCAGTTTCTATAGCTCACCACTGACTTGGAACATGTGTGTGTTGGCTGTGCACATGAATGTCAAAGTGCTCTGTCATTGCACACACAGGGGCCTGAAGTCTGGTGGCCAGGTGACTTTCAGACACCACGAGAACATTAGCAATGGAGGACCCCACCACACTCCTTGGGCAACTGACAAAGCCAGCCATAGAAGTTCCCACAACGGAGGTACTCGCAGAAAAGCACAACACTTGTTTTCATCCACACTGTGGGAGAGGAGAAGCAGATCTGGCAGCAGGGAACTCGTGGTCCCCAAGCGAACGCTGCGTCGATAACGGCGTAATGAAAGGAGAACCCTGCTGGGAAGGGTTAACCAGGCCGAGCAGAAGCAGAACGGTAAACAAGCAGTAAACGAAAGTGAGCACAACGTTTCCACACCCGTGAACCGCTAACGGAGTCAGCTATGGGTGTGTGGGATGAGGCTTACAGACGAGATGGGAAGGTGGCTCAGATGCGGGAGCAGACGCCAGACAAAGCTGAGCTGTAGACAGCTGTTATTTCAATACTTTTAATATTTCATGGCATCGGTCAAAAGAAAAACAACACAGAAGAAGAAGAAGCTGCCGTTTCAGCGGAATGTTTATGTTTTCTCCAACCAAACCAAAACGTGGGCTCCTTAGCTTTGTGTTGGACTCCCTTGTGTAGTTTAACGAGGCTTGTTTTGACAACTACCCAGAGTGAATGAGGAGGAGGACAGGGCTGTTGATGCAAGATTTCCTGACCTACATTGCTTGATCTGCCACCTCTCTCCTAATACACACTTACATCACATTTTTAATTACATTTTTGATGAAAGTTTGATTCCAAAGCGGCAAGACTCTCCTTTTCACTGTGTTGAATGGGCAGCATTAGGTTAGAAGCTTCCTAGCAAAATGAGTATAGCCAATAGAAGATCCAGGCTGGAAGACGGTGATAGAGAATTTATGCTTAGCTCAATGTTATGTGACCGGTACAGACAAACTTAATTTGTACATCATTTGGAGGCTCGGTGTGTTCCTCCTCCAAATTCCTCCATGTACGACCATAGCAAAGTCTTGAAAAAATTATCCACCCATCCCTTCTCGGATTACTGTTGCCCCCTTGGAGTTTAATAAACTGTCAGTAGTTAGTAAAGAACTGGAAAAAAGTAGATAGAAACTATGGGTGATTTTCATATGTTTGTACCCAGAAGTAAGAAAATAATCAGTGAGTGATCACTGAACTGCATGCATGTGTACCTGCATGAACTGGTGTCAGCCTTGATTTCTGTGACAGTAGAATTTTTAACTCCCATGTAGGCCTCTGTGTCAGTGTCATGTTTAACTCAGGCAAGATCAGGGAAAGCCGGTGCAAAGTGTGATGCACATGATGTACCATGCCAACCAAGTCTGGAGACGATGGGGGCATTGGCCAGAAATAAGTGGGCTGCAAAGATCCAAATATGGATGTGAATGTAAAGTTTTTAAATGTCATGAGTGGGCATGGAAGGAAATGTCATTGGTTCAGTGTATCTCTTGACCACGTGTGGTAACAGTATCGAAGAATACTGCTTGCTGTAAGGGCCTTTGTGCCAAGAACGCCAAGTGCTCCTAGTCGTGCTTTGTGTGTAAACTTGTGGCAGGGTGCCCTGCGGACCATCATTGCCTTGCTGTCACTACTGCATAAAGCCTTGCTGAAACCAGAAGCTCTGAAGTCCTTGTTTTGCATTTGGGGAAACCATGACAAAACCAAATGGGAATATGCTGTGAAACATTACAGTAAAAGCAGGTCAAATGGAAACAGGATTCTGACTGTGCAGCAGGGGGCCTGGTTTTCCACTTGGTTGCATGTGCATATTTGAGAGAAATCCAATGATTAAGACATCAATTCCATCTGAGAAGAACCACAGCATTAAATTACATCAGACCAGTGTTCTAAAATGTGTTTTAAGGACATAGTATTTACCGTACTGTGACAGGAAGGTAAGACATGATTCTTACTGAAAAACAAATTGTGTTATTACTGTACATTTATCCCAAGTAATTGTTATGGTTCATTTCAGACATATGTATATTGTAGAGAACTAGACATTTACTAGGGGATCTAAGATTAAGTGCACACTTAAGGTGCCAGTGGATGGGTTGAGACCAGCAATATTGAGATCATCAGATTAAATTTATACAACATATTTGTTCTCTATTTAAATCTACCACAGACACAAGTGTTTTCTCCTGAGGAAAAGATGTATTCTCAGTGTCACTATATTCAAAGTGGTGCCTCAAAGTTTTAAAAATAGATTTTCAAATTCAGTTTCTGTATGAATGTGCAAGTAGAAAATATGTGAAAAATCAAGCATTCTGTTGTGTGTCGTAAGCATCGTGATGAATTGCATGGAAACTGTCCTAACTGATTCCCTCCCTCCCCACCAAAAAAAAAAACCACTGTGCCCAGAAATCATTTCCCTTTGCTATATCTTAAACCTTCTGAGCCCTTTTGCTCATGTTTCAGACATTTTAAAGTGGCTGTATTGATTACCCTGAAGTCCCTTTAGGTTCCAAGACCAACGTATGTATTACAACCCTCCAAATGTAACTGCAAAGAAGACTGGCAGTTTGATGTTGAGGTATCTCCTAGAGACAGATATATAAGGATGATAGTTGCCTTGTGTCAAGCTCACCGTGTTTTGTGGATAACCGTATTATCGACCAGGATCGAAGGGAGGTGTATCGCCACGGTGATGATCTGCTTGGCTTTTTTGAGCTCAAACAGCTTGAAAAAATTAATCATGAGCAGTTACTGTCACAGCTGCCGTCCTCTAGAACAAACTACCAACCGCTGGTATCTCTCTTGGCTCTGCATGCTAGGGAAATAAGGGTGGCTGGTATCCTAAAACACACTGCAGTGAAGTTAGGTGCAAACACAAGTGATATAGTGAGTTTTTAGCATCTTTGGCCCTCAGTAGGAACCTGGACCAGTCAGGTTGAAAGGTAAGTAGATTCAGGCAGTCTGTTTCACCATTGGTTTGAGAGTGGTATCCTGAACGTGAACTTACTGCAGTTCCCAGCTGATGGCTAAAGGCCTGAGAGATGAATTGGACTCCATGATCTGAAACAATCCTTTCTGGCACGCCAAAAAAATAAAAACTATTTGCATTCATCCAGTATCATCATCCAGTGCCTCCATTCCTCCAATATACCTCCATTATTCCAATGTCGTTGTTCCTCCAATGCAAGTTTTATGGCAAGCAGTTCTGTGGATATTCCCCATATCATAATTTCTTTATAACAGACTTAATACCTTAAAAAAATGCACATGGATAAAGTTTTTCCAAATTTTCCTTGTACTTAGGACAATATTGCTCCTAGTCCCAATTCATAAGCATCTACTTCCACCACAAAAGGCTGGCTGAGATCCCACTGATTGAGGATGGGGGACAGTAGAAAAGAGGCATTTCAGCTTGTGAAAGTCTGCTCGTGCTGGGAGGCTCAACTGCACTTCCCTGCCTGTCCGTTTTCTAAGACTTATAACGGATGCGGCGGCTTGGTGCCTATTTGGCTGGATGCTGACGTTACACCTTTTCTGTGTCATTGCAAATGTAATGCTTTCTATTTTAAAATCAAATAGCCATCTTCACGGCCAAAGAAAATGTTCCCTAAAGCCCTTTGCTGCTGATTTACTCCTCAGTAAACTTCCACTGAATCGGTTTGGATTTGGGGTTGTGCAGAAGCTGATTAATGTGCTAATCGGTTATGTTACAGTTGCACTACGCTCTTAGAAAGACTCAGATTCTCCGGGTTGCCTGAGGCCAGTAGCAGCAGTCTCAGGAAGCGCTGCTTTGCTGTTCATGCACAACAGAAGACCGCTCTCAGTCACAGTAATTCCTCACACACATTTAAACCAGTCGCTGCCTGGCAATCAAGCTGAAGAAATGAAAAATGTGTGTACAAAAGATTAGTGAATTAAGTATAAGATAAATTTAATTTTTAATGCCTTGCTAGACTAGACTCATTATTGAAATATAATCAAAATAATTAAAAAGCATTGTTCTGGTAAATTAGCAGCAAATGTTTGAGAAGACGGATCAGATCAATGTTAATTGTCATCTTTTTCTTATATATTTGACTCGAATTTGAGTGTGTTATATTGCAGCTCTTGACCGTTACTCTCCCTGAAGTGAGTGTGCACCAAACCCAAGGCATATACCATAATAAAGTAGGAATTATGGGAAATTACACATTCTGGTATAGAGCACAACAACACAAATGTCGTATTTTTTCCCCACAGTAACACCATCTGCTACTGAATGTAGCGTCTTATTATGGGGTGTGCCACTTGTTGTAAACAGGGACCTGCAACAAGCGTGTGAAAGTGTGTAGGCTGGTAAATCTCACAGTATAGAAAAATGAAGGAGAAAACAGTTTGGATTATTTGAAAAAAGGCAATCACTTGTTAGTGCAGTTCCAGTATACACTGCATGCAGAAGATCGAATGAAACCATTATTCTTCTTGCACTGTTAAATACTTACACATAAACCTGACTAATAACCAACTCTGTATTTTTCAATCTACCGCATACCATGTATGTGCCATGTGTTTCTTCCAAATGCATGTTTGCGTGTGCATTCTCCGTGCTTCTGTAATGGTTTATTTAAAATAGAAAAGGGAAAATTAAATTGCCAAGCAATCCTTTCATTACATCGGTTAGGTGCAAAAACAGAATTCACAAATCAAAGCTGGGAATGCAGACGTCTGAAAGGTAAAGCACGGTCAGTTTGAGATGTGGAAGACGTGGGTTTGGGTTGTCATTGAAACATGGCAAAGCAGGTGAGTAGCAGAACACGTTGTCGTTACGGGACAGCAAACACTTCACAACTGCTAGTCAGTCAGTGGGAGGTTTAAACTGTGTTAAATACTGGTAGGTATAATTAACTGCAGTTGAAAGAGGTGTTGGTACGGTAACAGTGCTCTTCACCTGCTGGGTTGTGGTGCCCCGTGGGAGGCACTTGCTCTAACAGATTCCTGTCCTGTGCACATTGCATTAGCACATCAGCTGTTATGATAATTATTTTCACCTAAATGATATTTACATTTCTGTGTGTAAATCACTTTCTTTCCTTCCTGCAGGTGGATGTTTTGTTAGAGGGCTTCTGGGAGCAGACCTGATGACTGTCGGGTTGCAGATCAGTGTAACCTCCTGATAAATCTCTCTATCATCCATTTATCCAAATGGCATCCCCTACTGAAACCTATTTTCAATACTGCCACATGGTGGCTAATAATGATGTCGCCCCACGCTGTAGTCAGTAATCTGTTTGCATTTAATGTTACTATTACTGCTTATTTTCAACAAGTTGATTATCACTTGACTTTTCTTTACACACTTTATCATTTGTTGAGCATCCTTTAATGGTCTGTCCAAACTGTCATCTGTTAAATAGCTTATTGAGATTTTGAAGTATTCATTACATTGAGCCACTCAAAAACCTTCATTAAATGATCGATCCCCATGAGAGTAATTAAGTGTAATTACTGGATTATACAACTTTAATGAAAACTAATTAAAATTTTTTTTCTGTATAAAATGACATATTTAAAACTATTGATCTAGCTCAGTTTTAGCAGTGTGAACAGTCCTAATGCATATCTATTTAAATTGTTATGTGTACGGCTAACAGAACAAAAACCCAAAATACAGACGTAACACAAACATAACAGGTGATGCGATACCACCGGGAGGGGAGATCTCAGCAAAGCAAACCAGCCGTGTCTCTCCTCAACACTGCGGTTTCACCTCCTATTCTCCACTTTGCCATGCCGCGATACTCCGTGAAAGACTGCTTTTAAAAAGTAGGCCACAGTCTGGGGATTCCCTTTGGGGGGGCTGAACATGAATTTTAATACCTCTATGCAGATGAAGCAGGATTTACATATAATGGTTAAACTCCGCTGTTCACGGGGATTCAAACTTTAAAAAAAGTCTAGAAGTAAGTGAAAAAGATGTCAGGATTTTGGCTGTTCCCTCATGTTCATATTTCCATCTCACATTTTTTAAAATAATCTCTTTTAACACAGGTTCCATCATTGCACGGAACACCAGAGAGATATTATTCAAACTTAACGCTGATGTATTCCTGTTTAAACAGTTTACCTACGACATAAAACTCATTCTTCACCTCTCCGACATGGGAGATTTAAAAAACTAAACTGCTGATTTAAAAAGGTGATTTATATAAATAAATATTAACACATCATATACATTAAAAACAGGAATGCAATTACTCAATTCATAACACATGACATCATAAAATAAAGTATACAACAGGCCTGGCATACAGTAGATAATACTTGTGATAGTTAAAGGAAGCCTGGAATGATCAGGTTAAAAATAGTTTGGCCATCACCTCCCCTCCCTTTTGAGGTTAAGATAACAAGTCTGCAATACCTGCTATTTTGTCTTACAGCAGATAAGCTATGAGTCTCTCGGGATGTTTTATATTTCAGAACTTGCCCTGACCTACATAACACTGGCCAGATGGGTCCAAACACTGGCCAGATGGGTCCAAACACTGGCCAGATGATGGGTCCAAACACTGGCCAGATGGGTCCAA
>JABJVR010007923.1:0-11085 GCA_025773905.1 Chitala chitala | reverse complement strand
ATATATAATTTCAATGTTCAGATGTTACAGTCGCAAAAATATTGATAGCAAATCCATCTGTGACTGAGCCAATAGTATGGTCCTCTGCCACTATTGTCCAATCAACATACATGCTATAAAAACTGTTTATGCATAAACTTTCTCAACACCAGCAATTCTGAACACACGAGCCAAAGAAACCCCCATGGTTCCAGAAGTGTTACTGAGTAATAGGGCCATGACTGCAGCTGAGATTGGATTCACTGATCATTTGGTTTGCATGTCGTAATTCAGCAGCACTTAAGTATTTAATTATGTATTATATTCTGGAGAGAGAAATACAACAAATGTCTTCAGGCAGCTTCCTAATCCATATTCTGAACAAAAGCCAAAAAATGGAAATTATTGAGCATTCAGAAAAGATTACAAATAATAAAGGCTTTGTGACTGGTATCTTCCAGTAGTACTGAGCTTGAATCACTAGAAATCGTGCCTCCGGTCCACACAGACTAAAGGATGTTACCCCTGGTGTCTTAGCCAAAACACCAATCTGTCTCCCTGTATACTTTTCTCATCCCAGAATCAAAATTGGTTAATAAATCATTGTCTTAGTATTATTTTCAGTATTCTTTCCCAGCATTAATACAAGGGGGGTGGGGGGGTTATTTTACTCAGGTGAATGCCATGCACTCTTGGAGAACTTGATTTACATCTGCACAGTGTTAATTATCATTATAAATTTTATATGTTTTAGCATAGTGCTGGGCACCAACTCAGTACTATGTTGTAATAACATGGCGCCGACCCAATATTGCATTTAGGAAGGAAGGTCTGCTGACACAAAACACAGCAGAGATCGATCCTTGCAGGGAAGCTCTCGTCTCTCTCTGTCAGAGCAAGGAGGAAAACATCACTGTCACTTTTTAAGGAGGCACAGTATGCGCTTCTCAATTTTCACAACAGTAACTCCCGGAGGAGAAACACTGACGCTATATTAGCTTTACTGTACTGGAAGGCTGCAGTCCAGAACTGAATGCCTTAATGATAACATAAAGGGTATGTTAAGAGGATCTCTGTATCTGAAATGGAAAAATGCCCCACGCTGTTAATGACTGTTGCTCCTTAAAGTAATACTCATTTCTACATATACCCAGTTTATTGCAAAAAAAAGAAAAACAAGAATAAAGCAATCTAAAAAATCCATCATCTCCAATTTTCTCTACACGTAAAACTGGGAATGTAGCCCTTTGCAGCAAAAACACATGTATGTACTTTGAGCAGTATACAAGGTACATTTGTAGAAAATATGAGCACTTGCATTGGTCACTCTGTACAATTACTATCCAGAATAATACTTTCTTAAATCTGATTAACACATTTCCCAGAATTCCTGGCATTCATCCTATGCAAATGCTATGTAAAATGTCATGCCCTTGGGGTATAAAGGAAAGCCAACTGAGTCTAGATTGATGGTGTGAGACTGGTGACTGAGTGTGTGTGAGATAGGTTGGATAAATTTTTGACTGACTTTGAACCTGATTTTAAGATATGGAGTGTTTGCAGATGTCTGCCACCCTGGACCCAATATTCAAACTTGAGTGGTGCATGGGTGGACAAAGACACAACATCAAAGAGATACTAACAAACAAGGTTCTCGCACGTCACCAAAATAACTAACCACAAAGGATTGCTCTTCACCAACCAAAAAAGAGCAAAGCTTCTTACATTTAGACCAACTACCTCCACATGGGTACCAACATCAGAGGAGGAAACTAATTATGTAAACCTGCCATGCCACACTGAGGAGTCAGGTCCTCTTCTTACTGGAAAGCAAAGCAGAATCGCTTCTCTTAGTCAGGCTAACTTGCATATCAATCCCTCCACAACCTTTGTGAAACATATTGTCAGTATAGCTAACAAGATATTTCTGCCTGAAAGATTCAATGTTATTGTTGTAAAATTTCAGGATACAATGATTATTTATTATAAAAGGTTTATTAATCATTAATTTCACTGTTCTGGCATTTTAATAGGCCTAGAGTGATTGCACACTTAATAGATGCTATTGCAAACAGGTCTTCAGTCTTTGTATCCACTAGCAAGAGAAAAAAGTAATTGTTTCACTTTAGAGTGGTTTTTATGTTAAGGTGGCAATGTGGTCCTCAGCCTACCTGTGTTAGTGTGGCGTGCCTGTAGTGTATAAAGCACGGTCCCATTATATGATTTCGTCATTCCCAATCAGTTGAAAACACCATTGTTTAAAATTTGTGAGCAAGTATTTTTAGAACAAGAACTACAACTAGCAATTTATTCCCAAGAATTTCTTAGGTGAGTTTTCAATCAAAATTTCAATGTAATTAAGTATGCTCTATATTTAATTACGAACAATTTAAGAATACATTAAAATACTCAAGTTGAATTTACTTAAAAAGCTGATTTAGTTGCCTTTTTAAGTAAACCCAACAAGTCTTTTTTTCTTTTATACAGTGTATAGTTCACCCAAACACATGTTTTTAGTCACTCTCCTACTGCTGGATTTGCAGGTGTCCACACCCAGCTCTGTGGACTGCCTAGCACAGGCAGATGTGTCCACCAAACTTGCATTTATCCTTAGCAGAGAGCTCTCTCTGTGTTGATTAAGTAATTCTTCTGCTTTCCATATAAAGTTGACCCGCACGCCCAGGATATGATCAGCTCCACTAACCCAGCCATGTAAGACATCATCATCACCTGATGAGCCACCATGAGCCACAGAACACACCCACAGCCAAGAACTACTGCTTACAGTACAGAAGCTGCAGCCTCCTGTAAACTGCAACTGGATAAAAGCTGTTTGGGTGAAGATATTCGGATGCGCCAGCTGAGCCCTGTGACAGCATCGTTAGCCCATCAGTGGCATGGGCATAATGACTCTCATTAGCGGGACAGTCACAGCATTGCTAGTGGCTAGCTCTAGCCTGCGGTATACCTGCTGCATGACACAGGTGTGTCTTGGAGTGAGCACGGCTGAGAACCGTGCTCGTTAGACACACGGGCAAATAAATGGGCTTATGCTATTTATTGAAGTGGGAGTTCAGTTAGAGGAACTATTTGTTCCTTGAAAGGATGCTGCCAATTGCATGCAGTAAGCTAATTCACCATTTAAATATGTTTGACAAACGTATGAGTGCAAGGATAGAAACTATAACGTTCTAACCAGAACCGATGAGGACAGCTTCTGTTCCTTGGATTTGTATGTGATGTGAATGAGGCTACCTACTGGACAGGTTCTCTGAAGCTGCCTCCACTGTGAACAAGCTGGTTGCAGTTAGACTTTCTGTGAACTGTGACTCCCGTGGAACACGTTATGACTTACTGTCTCACGACCGCTTCAGTTGCCCGTCCTTGTCAACAAGCTGTGACACACCTCTTTCAACAAGGCTGCGGTTTGTGACCTCTCTTTGTAAGACTCTAACCTCTTTTGACTGTTATTATTCTATACATGTCAGCTTCTAAATTGATTCTCCCTTCTGGCACCTGGGCATGTACTGCTCACACTGTAGTTTTTGTTGCTGTTGTTTGCTTTTATGTGACTGCTGACATGAGCAGATCTACTAGCACAGAAAGCTCTGTGATTACTTGTTTCCTCATCATACCCTTTAAACCTCTGCTGACCTTGGAAACTGCTTGTGGGCAGTGGGTGGGGCCATACCTTGTATAAGTATTTTTGACATTGATGGGTGCAGTCACCTTTGACCTAGGGAACCACATTGGTCAAGTGACAGGGCGGGATCCATCTGCTAAAATCAGAGACAGGAAGAAAAGCCTTTCATTAACGGCCTCTCTGTGGATTCTCTGCCACAGAAATGTTTATGACTGCATCCATTCAATTGTAATCATGTTAAAATCATGAAACTGTCGCCGTGACCACATAAATAGCCAGTTACTGTCTTACACATGCCTCACATAAGTATTCAACCCCACATTTATGGACTTTTTGTAGTGTTGTAGCCTGGAATACATATAAGGCTCTGTGTAACCCGTGGATTAAAGTCTGAGCCAGGCCACAAAGCCACATTACATTACACTGGTCTCTGATCTGAAGTCCAAGCTCAAAGTTATCCAGCAGAAGAGATGAACTGCTTATCTAATCAGTATTAGCTTTCATGAGTTGAGCTGCATATCCACCATGTCTAAAATGCGAAGGGCTTGACACAGGTCTAAAGTGAAATAAAATCAATTTACTGATTCAATGCTTACTGACCAGGGCAGTGTGCTCTATGGAAATTGTTCATGAATCATAGTAATGATAGTAATACTAGTAATAACATAATAGGGTACTAGGCATTTAGGGTGAATTTATGTTATATTTTTGTTTTCCTTCATTAAATAGCCGAATACTGTAAAGAATAAACAGTATTGGACAAATGTTTAGAAGCTATATTTATAACTGGATGTTTGGCTTGTCCAATTCCACTGTTCTTAAAGCAGAGTTTTATCTAAAAATTGCACCAAATCTACTCTGTTCATAGCCCTATGTGGTGGCCAGTGCAACACTTAAAATGTTTGTTTTTTTTTCATCTCCATATGATCTCCAAAAGCTCCTGTAAACTTTCACAGACAGTTTGAAGATCAGTTCTCCTGCAGTCTGTAATTTACAAGCACGATCCCCTAAATCTTTGTCCACTTCTTATTGTTTACCCAGATTCACACAAATGTTTCATGCTGGGATTATACAAAATGTACTTTATACTGCGTAGACATCCCACGTCATGTTCTCTTCCATAATTATTACCATAAACTGGGAAAACAAAGAGCAGGAATAAACATGACTTTTAATGCACCACAGGGAAGTATATTTAATTTATGGCAAAGCTGTCCAGAATTGGAACGAAAGAGCAATGATATTAAGGGAAACATATGTCAATGACAACTTGCTAATAGTTAAATCAATAAACCTTTCTCCACAGGAGAGGTAAGCTGATCTCATTTAAAAAATAAAATATTTCAGTAAATGTATGTTACTGAGCCTTAAAAGTATAAAATCCAGTAATTGAATTTTATGGTCCGCTGGACCAGTGTGTTCACAGCTGAAGTCACCGACCACCTAATAGTACGCTTGTGCGTTATAAAAAGAGTACATTAACTCTAATGTGTGTTCTGCATCATGCCAGCTGTGATTGGATAAAATGGAAAAACAAAGTTAAATATACAGACGGCTTCATTGGCCACTGCTGCTTGTTTTTTTATGGGTGGGGATTTGCCTTTTCAGTACAAAAATATACATTTTGACATATGGGGTAGAAAACAAGTAAAAGTGCAAAAACTAGATATCAATAGCACAGCAGAGCTGTTGATTGAAAAGGGGGTCAGTGTTCTTCACAGAAAAAGCCAGGCTTCACACTGAACATTTCTCCTGTCGAGTCTATGACCATGCAAACCCTTGGACGGCAGCTTGTATCCCAAACCCACAAAGACACAGAGTCCAATATGCATCAGATGGTCCTACTCAAATGAGGCCTTTCTGTTCACATAAGTCAGGCAAGCAATTGCCATGGTAACACAGCAGTTTGCCCAGTGCAGGTTTGTACCGCACATCAGCCTCCCTCTGGGTCATAATGGTAAATACAATAAATTTTTTGTAATGCCTCCATAACCCAATATACATGATACACACAAATCCACAGCTCAGTACGTAACAAAACTTTGCTGATCAAAATCATAGATTGTGTTATTCAGCCAAATCTTGACCAAAATTTGCCTTAGATGTATGGATCTATAGCCAAGCTGCCTTTGATTTAAAAAAAATTTTGAGAAGGTCATTGCCATATAACTTGCAGAGACGACTGAATCTAGTTAATGACAAGTTTCAGTCTTGGCTCCATAGAAATCATTCCAATGAAACTGCTGTGCTAAAAGTTTCAAATGACATTTTAATGGTTGTGGACACAGGTGACTGTTGATCATCCCATTTTGATCAATTGGTAATGTTTGGTAATATTTCTGGGACTGATCTTGATTGGTTTTCATCATATCTTGCTTGTAGGCGTTCCTCTGTGGATGTTGGACACTTTGTGCCTGACTGTTCCCCTTTGCCATGTGGTGTTCCCCAGTGATCTGTACATATGTGTCAGTGTATTTATCAAACCATGTGATTCGATGTTGCGTGCAGGATGCAGTACATGAAACAGGGTTGCCAGCTCTCACGCTTTTGGAGAATCATGCTTTAGGGTTCTTTGTCAAGCTCTAAGAAAGCATGCAGCTCATGCCACAATCGTGCGAGCTGTCAACCCTGTATGAAGATGCATTATCTGGAAGGTGGTGAAGCGATGGAGAATAGGTGTCATCACATCTAAGAAATACGCGATTTTTCTATCTATTGAACAACAAGCAAAACAAAAATGTTTTTTCTGTCTGCCTCCTAAACTATGGTATGTTCCCAGTGTTAGGGATAGTGAGTGCACAGTTTTCTGAAACAACCATAGAAAACCACAGAAATCTGATTAGCATACAATTATCTTCATAAAAATAACGTTTTACTTATAATTTCACTTCTTCTATTTTACAAGTAAACCGAGCTCCCTTTTGTCCACATTAGACTGCCACACTGACATTTTGGGTTCTTACCTCACTTATTAGGAACTGTGTGTAAAAACGCTGCCTATATACATACATTACATCATAGTTGTGTGGTTCGGCTTTATCCAGGGATGAGCCTAGTTTTTGTCTTTGCTGTCATGCTGATAAAATAACCATTATAAAGGGAAAAGAACTGGACCATTTAACTTGATTAATTCAATGAGTTGTGTTGGAGAATGTAATGGGGAAAGTTTACTGAAAGATACAGCTTTTTGGGTGTTTATTTATATTTTTTCATGCACTGTTACTCTGACCGCATAAGAAATAAGTTAATAATTACAATCTCCCCTGTTGCTGGAGGCTTCTTGGTCATACAATCTTTATAATAGTAGAATTGATAGAAGGCAGCATGGATATAAGAGCTCCTATAGGTTCACACTGTGAGTCTCAAAGATGCAATATTGATAGATTTACGGTGTAGCAGGAGATGAATATGAGCTTGAATGCTTGGTAAACTTGGGCAATATTGCCACCAGTGTTCATTTACTGTGTCATTTCTTTTTAGTTACACTTATCTGAACTGAACTGATAGCCACAGCTGCAGTGATTTGCCCTGCAGATGAATACCCTGAAACATTCACATCCCTGATGCATGCAGTGCATTTGGTAATGATCTAGTTTCAGGCAGACGGCAAAGAGGAAAGGTGTTGATAGCTGAGGAGATAACGTGCTGTTGAGTGGTAATACTGCCGCCAACACTGACATTGACAGAGGAGATGCGACCTCAAAGTTGAAGTGCTTGTAAATTCTACAAAGATGGACTATGTAGTGCCTCTCTCCCAAGTCTCAGCAAAATGATTCTTTATGCAAGACAGGAGAGCTCTGCTGTAGTGTCTGAAACATGCACTCTGTACAGGAACGATCTCCAATCGCTTTACCAACTGTAACAGCTAACAGAACTGGAATAGCAAAGCAAGGACAAGTCGGGCTCAGCTATATGTTCCAGGAGGAATTCCTTTACCACAATCAGCCACACACAGAGAACACTATGGGTTACAACTTGTCCAGGGAACAGTGACCACTCTTCTCATTCCCAGTAGTGAATGGCACCGCTACTTCACTCTCCTGTTAGCATAATTGTGAGAGTCAATACTGACATACAGAAAAAATGAGGCAGCTGTGTCTAAAGGGAATAAGGCTTCAGATGGCTAAGAAGCAATACAGATTCCCCACACCACGGTGTTTTCGGTGGGGATTGTCAGTAGATGTATATGAAACTAAGTTCACATGTGGGAGGATTGACTGACTTAGTATCTGCTGTCTGTCTTAAATTGGCTCATTTCTCCTGACTTGAGCGTCCTCGATCCCTTACCACAGGTCACATGTCCCTCTGTTTGGCTCAGTTGATTAGAATTGCTTGTCAAAGAGACCGACAGCACGTCCAGCGTCACAGACCTTTAAATGTCACCCTGTGCATCAGCATTATCCTTTGTTGTTTCCCCTTTTAGACATAAAGGGAGCATAGCTTTTCTTCTCCTGTTCGGTGGTGGTGGTGGTGGGGGGGCTGTTGTGATGACCTGTGGCACGAAAGCACTAGCAACGGTGACATTAACTGATTTACAGCCACTTTGTTTGCTTGGTGTTTTCTATTCGGAACAAAAGGCCATCACTTTAAATGTCATGGGCCTCTCCCTGGGGTCACAAGGCCCAGAGCAGGCTCTCTTTCCCCTTGCCCTCCTATCCCTTTCTGATCTTGTCCATCCTGTGTTACCCTTTCCAGCTCTGATGCCTTTTAAATTGTACGGATGGTGACTTGGCTCCGCCTCGCAGCCCTACATGGCCAGCCCTTTGTGTCGTTCCCTCATAGTACCTCCCTGTCCTGAACCACACCACATGATATCATGTCAGCTTATGGACACCAAAGTGATTAATCCTTCAGCACATGTAAGCCGGCTTCCATGCCTTTTTGCTTTACAAGTACTCTTCTCTGTCACTCTTTATCTTCAACTTGCCTGGCAAAGTCACTGAACTGCCTTAACGTGATACACGTGATTTAAATAAACCACTGGTATTGAGGCATGTCAAGTTGCCTGCCTTGATATTCTTTTTAAGTGACGATATGTAGGATATGACTAGAAAAATTATGGCTTGACATGTACTGGTGCATAACAAGACACAGATATACTGCTTCTTGTTATTTTTAAAAAACTTTCATCACTGATTTTCACATCACACCCTGCCGTGGTACGACCCCATGTCACTGAGTCTGTCCCTACAGAATGTGAGCATTGTGCTGTTTTCATTACAGACATGACCTCTACACCAGATTTTTTCCTTTTTATTTAACAGGTAATTGCTGTCCAATTAGCACACTCCCATCTTCTGAGGGCTGACCTACACGTCAGCCAGCCGTTTAGCTCAAATGAAAATTACCATTCCGGATGCTGGTGCTTCAGGTTTCTCAGTCCTTCAGAAGTTCCCAGGTGAAGGTTCTTCTCATCGTTTGTGGCTTTTCTGGATTATGAGTTTCCTTTGTTTGTAAATATATTGTGTCACAGTACCTTACCATAGTGAACACTGCTAACTTAAATCAAGGGTAAGAAATTGCCTGAACACTGTCATCGCAAACAAAAGGAAATGATCTTAAAATCTTTTATACCACTGTTCAATGTTTTTAACTTGTACATACGAGACTACATTTCCTGCCTCAGCATTGTTCTTTTGCAGGCTATGAAGAGAGGGGAAACAATGACCTATCCAATTTTCGGGTAATTTAAAATATATATATTTTTTATGAAACTTATAATGGTATCGTGATGACTAGTCAGTTTCGATACATATATGCCATCTTTCTTATGAGCCTGCAAGCCAAAACACAGAAGCAACAGTAGGAGAATATGAAATTACACACAACGTGTGCCACGGGGCGTCAGATTTTATTTAACGTTACTTTGTTTGAATTGCAGTTCCACCCAGAGAAAATGAATGTCTGAATGTCTGAAAATAACATTGTTGTTGCCACGTGCAGGAACAAAATAGATGCACAAAAATGTCTTTTTGCTTCGTGTTGGCATCCTCAGTCTACATGGTCTCCAACTCCAAAAAAAGGACTGATCTTCAATCCACTCTGTATAGAAACCACCCATTGTGCACTTTCAATTTTTACTGTCCTGAATCAATTCATTCAGGACACGAAAATGCAATCAAGTCATTCTTCCAGAACAGGCCTACTGGAGAATCCTTTTTCCCCCACAAATTAATCACCATTTCCTTTCACATGTACGACGACACAGACATGGTTGCCCATAAAAATAAACACCTTCTCACTCTGGCAAGCTGATTACTAGTGTTAGGTGGCATTCTGTTGTAGTGAGTGTGCAAATGCATGCAGGCTTTCCTGGGACACCCCATAATACCAGTTATTATATAAAGGTTTTTTAAGCTTATTGCACAACAAAGCACCTCCCTTTTTCAGTTATTTCTTATTCAGCATTACGTTTATTAGAACTCAGTTGTTCACTGGCGCAAATAAAGGATAATGTGTAATATAAAGGCCCCATTAACCTGACTTCAGTGCTTCAACCAACAGGATGAATGTGACATATAAACTGCCTGTTTGCTTTTGGGAAAAAAAAAAAGTCTTAAAGAATCAGCACAATGAATAATGCTGGAAATTCTTGTGGTAAAACTACAGATAATTTTTTAAACCTTATTTTTTATCGTGCACATTAAGTGTCCTATCACGGCTTTCCTGTTTCCGAAACCTCATTGGAAGAATTTCTGCTAAATTGAGTTTTGTGCAAATCCTCGGTTTTGTCTGGAATTCGGAACTGTAGGAGTCAGCTCGCGGGAATGTCAGAATCGCTTTATTTTTCTGAAGCATGAACAGGAGACATACAGAAATACGGGCTGTTTGGTTCATTGTCCAGCACACAGTAGAGCTCTCAGTGTACACAGACAATATTGTGAAGCCTGGAAAACAGTAAGTGTGACAGGTTCAGCCATGTAGGTACCGGTTCAACCTGCTTTATCATAATGGTTCCCTTTAATATAAGGTTGTCTTATGAAGGTGCTGCTGATCCCACATGGTGAGTCAATACTTTGGGACACTAGTGTGCTATAATGTCTTCTCTTAAGCAAATGCAAAGTTTGTAAATGCAATATATGGATACTCCTCCTCGTTGTCCCAGCAGCCTCACACAATTCTGTATAACTGGCAAACAAACTGCACCTCTGTGTTGTTTAGCCAGTTAGTTATATTGTTTAGGTGTCCCTTGCTCAAATGTTTTGTCACAAGGCATTGACTTCAAGTAGCAATTCCAAGCAGTCTGTCTCAGACTGGAACTAGCTGTGTACTGTGTTTTAGGATTTTTTACGTTTTGATGTTTGATTCTTTTATAACTGTTTTTAATACCCTTTCTTACCTTGGCTATCTTTACTGAACACAATTTATGATTTTGGACTTGGATTTGTTGTGGTGGGTTGGCGCCCCGCCCTGGGTGTCCCCTGCCCTGCGCCCTATGTGCTCTGGGATGGGCTCCAGGTTTC
>JABJVR010007922.1:0-11087 GCA_025773905.1 Chitala chitala | reverse complement strand
TCAGCACTGTGCAGAATGAACAGCCCCTGGCCACAGGAGTCAGCGCTGTGCAGAATGAACAGCCCCTGGCCACAGGAGTCAGCGCTGTGCAGAATGAACGACCCCTGGCCACAGGAGTCAGCACTGTGCAGAATGAACAGCCCCTGGCCACAGGAGTCAGCGCTGTGCAGAATGAACAGCCCCTGGCCACAGGAATCAGCGCTGTGCAGAATGAACAGCCCCTGGCCACGCATTCCCAGTTTCCCTCAGACACAGGGTGCCACCCTGCATTCCCAGTTTCCCTCAGACACAGGGTGCCACCCTGCCTTCCCAGTTTCCCTCAGACACAGGGTGCCACCCTGCCTTCCCAGTTTCCCTCAGACACAGGGTGCCACCCTGCCTTCCCAGTTTCCCTCAGACACAGAGTGCCACCCTGCCTTCCCAGTTTCCCTCATACACAGGGTGCTGCCACACGTTCCCAGTTTTAGTGTTGATTCAGCTCAGGCTCAGTTTTGGTGCCGGCTATTTTCAGAACTGCTGTTACTTAGTTTCTTTTGGTTTCTGTGTTGTTTATGCTTGTTGAGTTTATGCTTAGATGGGGGACGAGGGTGGGCGGGGAACTAAAGACAGGTTCATTTACGAAAGAACATATGAAGAATTGGTCTAATTAAAAACATTTTTTAGACCAGGAAGGCATTATTTGTCGTGTAGTCTTATCAGATACTCCCACACCACGTGTGACCTGACAGTTAGGGTGTGTGAAAAGCCTGCTGATAATGGCTACCTCAAGAGGTGAGATCTTTGTGAATTCTATTAATACTTCATGCTAACTCAGAATTTAATGTGAGACAGTTGGAGCACTACAAAAAGAAAAGTCAATATACATAATTTTAATTATTGCCAGTAACAGTAATCCACTGTGTAATTAGCTTTTAAACTTCAGGGAACTAAAAATGTAACAATGTACTTGTAGTGTGCTGTGATTGTGTTTAATTACCTAAGAACAAGTTAATATTTTTTGAGACAGGCAAAATCTATGAGAAAATGCAGTATGATATAAGTTTTCAAGTGCGTAATATTGCATTACTTTATACACAGTTTTTGAAAAAACTAGATTCCCATTGGTCCACAGATGTCACAGGGGTGTGTCTACATTTTATAGAATGGCCACATGGTTCCGGCAGCCTAATAACAATGATATATTATTATATTATACAACATTCAAACTGCATTAAAAAGACTCCCACCTCCAGTGAGTAGCCTGACCAGATGCTCTAACCTTACAGGAACTGAACTCTTCAAGGCACATTGAAAGAACATAAAACACTAATTAAAATTATTTTTGTTAGAAAAATTACATGATTTTGTGAAACTGTATTTTTTTGTAGTTTGTCGTGGCATAAACAGCATAACTCACTGCAATGTGGACGAATCAGCAAAAACAGTGACGTACACCTTGGTCACACGCATGGCGTCAGGTTCTCGTGGATTATCTTCATGGATCCACAGGCCTTGTACAGCTTTAACTTTACATATATTCTGCCAAAAACATGATTTTTCAGACTTTATTATCAGAATCAAATTTAGCAGTTGGAACAATTACAATATATGATTTTAAAAAGATAACAGGAGTGATTATGACTGAAATGTAATGGTGTCCAACCCCAAGACCTTCTTCACGCCCTGATGAGCATTAAAGCCCCAGGCAGCTGGAGCCAAAGGGAGTCCTGGGAGTCTTCCTGAGACAGCTGTACCTTTGTGCATTTCCACAAATGTTCTTCTTCAGTATGAAAAGCAACAGAAAAGAAAACCGTAAAACTTTCAAACTTCAAAACTTTTTCCTATATGTGTAACAAGCAACATCAAAAGATGTGCAACTCCCACCCAATTCTGTGAGCTGGCAGTCTCACGGTATTCACTGAGATGTCTCGCTGTGTGATCCGCCACGTTGTGAAAAGTGTGATCCTCACCAACTCTTTGGTCTGCTCAGTTCTCTCAATGGGGAGAAGGGGTTAACAGTCTCACCCCGTCAGCAGAATGTACAGCGTCAGGTCTTTTTGTGGGCAACAACTTACCTGTTTTACCTGGCTTTGCATCTTTCTCCCATCACCTGGAATAAATGCCAAGGTGGATAAACAGAAAAAAATAACCCGAATTGAAGACTTAGTTTTGAGGAGAGCACTCATTACTGCTGAGCTGTTTACTTAAAGATTACGAGGCTCAGTTGCTTATATTACAGAACTGCTGCATCACAACGGTGCCTGAAAAGCGTTTTCATATAGAGGAAGAAAGAGCCAGCCAGTGTGCTTCATCACCATGGAAGGGTGTCGCTGGATTACGCCACGAAATACGGCCTATAAAGAGTTCAAATCCCTGTAGGAAGCTGCAATCTTCAGAGATTATTCCTGGCATAGATGGACAAACAATATGAAATGTCAGTTTCTATGGATACCAATGATCTTCGCAGTAGCTCTCTAAAGCGAGGCGTTGGTTATCAAGGCTCAGGTGTGGGGTTGTTCCGGTGCAGGTCAGAGAGGATGCTTGCACAAAAACACACATACACACATTCATGCACACACACACACACTTGAAAAAGAAGTGTGCACTACAACATCAGACCAGTTCAAAGGATCGTCAGAGAGTCAGTTCAGGCTCCTTTGGCTGGAACACGGTGTGGTTCCACAGGTGTCTCCTCAAAGAGCTCCATCATGCTATATAAGAACTACGATGCAGCTGGCATGAGAGTGCTCCCCTTTGGTGGCACCTGCTGTGGTACATTGGCCAAATAAAGCCTCGCAAAGCCCTTTCATACTGCTGCTACTGTCATCTATTAATGTCATAGACTCACTCACCTTCTCCAATTCAGGGTCACTGGAAGCCTGGAGCCCAACCCAGGAAGCACAGGGCAAGGGACACCCTGGGCAGGGTGCCAACCCACTGCAGGGCACACACACAAACCATGAGCAGTTTGTAAATGGCAATCAACCTAACCTGCATGCTTTTAGATCATGGGAGGAAACAGGAAAACCTGGAGAAAACCCACCAAGCAAGAGGAGAACATGCAAAGTCCATGCACACAGACCCAAGGTGGGAATCGACCCCCAGACCTAGAGGTGCAAAGCAATGGTGCTAACCACCACACCACTGTACTGCCTTACAGTAAACCCAACTGTAGGTTAAACATTGTAACCAGTATAGTTACATTACCTATAATGATCTGGGCAGGACTTCCTTCCACAAGGGGGGGTTGTTTTTAATACTGAGGTCTGAAACTAGTAGATGTAAGAGGGAAGGGGTGTGAGGAGAAGGTTTGGTAGAAGTATAGTGTGAAAGTGAAGTACTGGTGATACCTTACAGAAAAGAGGATTTAATTTTGCAAGGTTATGTTGAAAATTGTGTCTTTGTGCAGGAAGGTTTAGGTTTAGGTTTAGGTTTAACCAAGAAGGGAAACTACAAGGCAAAAAGAACAGACCTGCATTGTTTTTTTGGACAGTTTTGGGTCTGGTTAGACCTAAAGTTCATGATTCTACTGGGATATAAGTGGACATCAGCCTGCATGAAGACTTCTTCTCGTTTTGGATTTGGGTCAGAGTTGGTGAGGCCTTTCTGGTACTTTTTCCTTTGGTGTTGAGTGGGAAATGGGGCTACAAGACACATTAACGGCAGCTGTGTTGTTGGGGACTGACAATGTTCAGTAATTTAAGGACAATGCTGTGCCAGTTAAAGTGCGTTTGTGAAACACGTTTATACGTATTGATGAGAAATGTTTGTTTAGTCGTGTTCATGGTTTCAAGGGTGGCTACACATACTCCATACATTCATGAAACGTTTTGGACAACATTGGATTAGATGTTTGGGGATCTGAATAGAGATATTACACGTGTCGTAATGTAGAAAATACTGAAATGTAAAAATCTCACCTGGTTTATGTTGAGCGTTTAGTCTGTAATCAGTACTGTTACTGGCTGGGGGATTTATACACTTTTTATAGCTTAGTTAATCCTGCAAAGCATGGTTTGGGAGTCTCATCATTGTGTTGCTTTTTAACAAAAGTATACTAATGACAAACTGAGAGGGGGTAATACGGATTATTTTCCTGTGACTCCCGGGGGTGCATGTCGATATTCCACAGCACAAGTGCATCATCTGATGAAGCTTTAATGGAAGCAGACATCATCAGGCTTTCGGATACAGGAATGCTTGTTCATTTTCCGTTTAAAGATTCGGGACATGCTCCATTTAACGAACGTGGATTTAGAAGTCAGTGCGGTGGTCTGTAGATCTTCGCACGGGTGGTCTTGTGTAGACTGCAGGTGTTTCTGTCCCACCATTTTGTGAAAAAATAGTTCAGTTCCGCCAAGGTGTTTATGCGCCAAAGTTTATCATTAACTTGTCATTTGTCACTTTCCAACAGATTAACATTAGCAGAATTAGATGGTAAACCAGGGTGCGATCAGACTAAGTAAAGACATCCCACTGACAACAGCGAACCGCTGTGTGGAGAAAGCCTTGAAGTTCTCTCCAGCTCCTGCTGGAACACATTCTCAGCGTGTTACATCTCAGCTTTATGCTAGGAGCAAGAAAGAAAAAGTTTTTGTCTTTTTCAAACTCAAATTTTTCAAATTAAAACAAGTGTGAAACGGTCTGAACCAATGTGTGTAATGCCTAGCTGGATGGAAGTGTTAAAATGTGGTGCGCAGGACTGTTACCCCCCCGCATGTTAGTCACATTAGTAGTTGAACATTAACACAGTGAATGTGGTCACAAGCATGGCTGGGTGATGTCAGCAAGCAGACAGGCGGTCAGGATGGATCTCGCTGTTTAACGTGACGTCTTTGGAACCTCTCAGCCTTTCTCTGACTGCCATCACTCATTATTTCAATTTGTTGATCATCAGAGATTTAACATTATGTGCACATAAAGACAGGATAATCTGTCAGTTCTGGTGCTGTTTCTACTATATTTGAAATTCTTGTAGCTAACATGAGGATATTTTTGCATTATGACAGACAAGCACTGGAATTTGACAGGGACTTACAGTCTTCTAAGTAGCAGGAGATGGGATTTTGTGGATTCTTTCATTAGTTCTGAAAAGGGTGTAAAATGGAGCAAGAAGAGAAAAGTTCTGACAAAGAAGACTCTGCTGTACTGTCTGCCATACTAACTATTCTGTGATGTGTCGGAAGTAGTGGGTGAGGAGCGTGAATCCCAGACATGCACAAAAAGTGCATGTCTGCCGCACACTGCTCACTTTCATTACTAGCACAAATTATTTTACAGTCTCAAAGGACGTCCTCGTTTACCAGGATACTTGTTGAACTCAGAGTGCCTTTCACAGGGAAGGGGCCTTGGGGATAAAAATGGGACAAAAAGGACAAAGAAAAAAGGCAGAAAAAAACAGCACAGAGGCATCAGTGTGCATTTACCGTGGCTCAAAAACAGACGTTAACTTTGACGCAGCAAAGCGTGGGTCTCTTTTGATTAAGTGGTTCGACTTTGCGGTCGTTGACGTGATCCAAATATGCTTTGTAAGTAATGATCAAAGCGTCGTTTTATTGGCAAAGTAAAAGGTGAGAAGAGAGAACTCCAAGGTCTTACAGAATGCATGAATCACGGCAAGGGATGCTTATGTAAGGCCGTTGCTGTGTACGTTAGTCAAAACATCGAACCAGAAAACTCGGTGTTACTGAACACACCGCCTTGTGCTGTCTCAAAATAACACGCACGTCTAAGTGCGAGAGAAAGGTGTGTTTTACTTTTTGTAAGCTTTCAGATGCCAAACTGGAGGGCTGATTTGCTTCGTTGTCTGTAAGAATAACATCTTGAACGGATTGTCTAAATAACGGCATTCTGCACGTTCTCGACATGTTAAGTGGATGAGGAGAATCTGCGGATAAGCGTAGCGTGTTATAACGGGGCTTTATAGTGGAAATGCAAAAATATGACAATACAACAGTAAACAGAGCTGAACTCACATTGCTTGTGACTGTAGTGATTGTTCCGTTTGAGAGTTTACCATGTTCGTTATTGATCTCCAATTTAATCTTAAAACTTTTCCCCAAATATTTTTGTGTCATCACTATTATTTATTTAGCAGACACCTTTATCCAAAGCAACCTACAACACTTCAAAGGCATGTTACAGGGAGCTGGCACTGGGTGTCTTGCTCAAGGACACACCTCGCAGCTGGGGTGGGCTTCTAACCGGGAGACTTCCGCATCCCAGCTGGATGGCCGGCCCATCGAGCCACCAGGTCATGATGTAAAAATTATTTTAAGTTTCTGCTTTGATATAAAGATCATTGACTTCTGCAGCTCCCCCCCCCCCCCAACAAAAATAAATGCGTGGCAATGATCTAGTCTTGATATCTTCTGAGCTGAAGGTAGTTATACTGCAGAGACTGTGGAACACTTACTGGACTTTAAAAGGAAGACAGCAACGGCAGACAAAGCAAAGTGGGGGGATGCAACCATCCATCTTTGGATAGACAGGGACAGGCCTTTACTAAGTACGGTAGAACCTCTGTTTACGAACACCTCCCTTCACGAACTTTTCGGTTCTCAAACTATATTTCTGCCCAAAAAATGCCGCAGTTGACGTACTGCGTTTCGGTTCACAAACCACATAAACCAGCAACACCGGTTGCGCATTTTTTGTGTTAGATTTTATGATTTTCCTGGGGTCCAGGAACGGATTAATCTATTTTACATTGATTCCCACGGGAAAATTTGTTTCCGTTCACAAACGTTTCGGATTACGAACTGCCTTCAGGAACCAATTAAATTCGTGAACCGAGGTTTGTTTTTAATTAATCCCAACTGTCTATCGTTCTTTGTGTTTCATATTTCATACATGTGTCAGTGAGATTCTTTTTTAAAAGTGTTGCTCAAATTAATGTATGGAATCCTGCAAACCCTTAGAGAAGCGGAGAATGAGTGCTGTAAAGTGTTGTGTCAGACTGTCATCAACAATAATGGCAGAGTATTTATATTTCATGCATTTTAACAAAATAAGGTTTAAATTCTACGTGTATGTATTTGCTGTTTGGATTTGTTCCCCTGAGTTTATATGGGGTAAAAAATGGGCAAGAAGTCATCACAGATACCTTTTGGGTACAAGCTGTCAAGGCAACATCAATGTGGCCTTTGACACGTCACAGGAAAGGGGGACGTGAATCCGAGCATGCACTGGGGTAGTGGGTCCTGTGTGGTTGGAAAGTACTGGCACAGTCAAAGATAGCTCAAGCACACACATTTCCACTAACATTAAACTTTTGTCCTTCAAAAAAAAAAAAAAAAAACTTTATCTCACAATTAATGAGAGGAACCCACGTAACCAAAGTGGCAAAACACACACAAAAAAGAAACCGCACAAGTGACACAGACGGTGGCAGAGACTGGTGGAGCGGGTCTGACAGCTTTCTCATTAACAGCACTGCACATTAGTTAATTAGCGTTAGGCGTGCGCTGGCTTGGTACGGCAACGCTTTAGCTTTTGTTTTCGTTTAATAATGTTGACGGGCTGCGTAATTGTGCTTCACGTGAGAGACTCGCCCATGATGGTCAGGGTGAGAGACAGAAAGTCTCACACGATACGTTAGGTAACATTTTTGCTGTAAAGGGGAACAGAATTGGCAAAGGTAATAATGTAGGTCTGGAGAAGATGAATGGCTGGTCTGTATCTTACTCAGTGGAGTCAGACTGGGGAGCAGAACAGGAGCTCTCTGGTGTTTTCTCATGTGAAAATGCACCTTGGCTTTAGACTCTTGCTGACACACAGATGGACAAATAACCCCTAGTGTGTAAAGCAAAAGAGGTAAACATTTAAAAGTCCCTGTTTCTTTTGAGAGTGTGCCATTGCAATGTAGCCTTGTATATGTTCAAAGTAAGACCACTAGAACGTTCTTTGAAAGTGAATCTGTCATTGAGGAGAGTTCGGTGCGGTGAAACCTACAGAAGTGTGTAAAAGTGGACAGAAGAATTTTAAATTCTGTGCCTGGTACCAGCACACAGGCAGAATGCACCCTGTGACGTGTACATCGGCTGTATTGTGATAAGTGTGAACTTAAGTGTTGAATTTCTGGTACTTTGTGTCAAAAAGCACAAAACTGTCACTTACTTGTGCTGGAACAAAAAAGTGTCAAAACATCAAATCACTCATTTCACAATATCTGAGAAAATATCTGTAAAAATTAGTGTTCACATTTATACATCGCTGAGCCAAATTATGTACTTTGTTAAAATTTGTTTAGGGCTGTGTAACCGGGCAAATACAAATGGGTCTTGGATCTTCAAAAACTTCTTGAATCAGTAATAACTGTAAACAAGCTTGTGTTTGTAAACCAGGGTCCACCAGTAATATCCATATGTCTTGCAGCAAACCCAGTAAGTGATGCTACAAGGCAGACTGACTTTAATAGGCACCTGACCCAGAAGTGGTTGTTACTGTGAAATATGTAATTTCCACTTCCACGTCACTTTTGTACCTTAACATTTGATCTAATCGCTTCGGTACTGAGGGGTGACGAGCGCTTGTTCAATGCGTGGATTTTAGAGTACAGACTGGAGTCGACACGTTCAAATATATCTCGGTGGTTCTCAAAGCTGTCTTTAGATTTTAAAAAGTATATTTTTAGTTGAGCACATGTTGTCATGTGAAGTGTGACTTAAACATGCTGTATCAGCTGGCCTTCATGTGAGTAAACTTTAAGGTGTAATTAATGACTCTCCCCTGCTTTCCTGCAGTGGCAACCCGCCCATCCCATTAACAATTTTTTATGTTGTTCAGGGAAATGAAAAGCGTATCCCTGGTTTATACGTTTTTGTTAAATTTTCTTTCATGGTGACGTTTCATGAGTGCTGATATCACGTTTTCAGTTTATTGCTGATTTCGTCAGTATAACACATACTTTTCGGGAACAAATTAATGAATCTGAAAAAATGACACATAGGGTGACTCCTCTAGATAGGCTTTATCAGGATATATTAGGAAATTAAACTGATTCCTATTGCCATATTGGTTTAACCAGATAGCTGAGCAGGAAATTTTAAAGTGTTTTACGCATGTTTCTGTCCAAGGTAACACTTAAAAACGTATTCGTATTTTTGAAGGACTTGCATAGGTGTGCCTGATCGCTTGTGGAGACTGGAGAACGTTGGTAGTGTCGTTTCTGTGCTGTGATGTGACGTGCAGACAGTGTGTGACTCAGAGCCTGACAAAGCCCTGCGGTGGACTGGGGCCACACTGCCTTATCACTTCCTTGCTAATTCCTGTGTAATGGGTGGTCTGGGTGGCATGAATACCAGCGATCTGGGATGATACTGGGAACCTTGAAGTTGCACAGTGGTCCACACACACACACACACACACACACACACCTTCTACACATTCCCACATGATTAAATGCGCTGCTCTGAGTAGTCATGTGACGTGGGTTCCACAGCACTGTCTGTGGCTTCTGTGAACACCGCCATTATGAACTTAAGGTAAGAGCAGCGCGACAATGCAGCGTACGGTGTTAACGGGGAATGCAGGATGCAGAAGGATCACGTCTTCATCCCGGCAGCCTCTCGGCGGTTTTTTGAGTCAGTCTGAGAAAATGTTTAAGCATCACGGCTCATTAAAATTGGAGCATCCACTTAGGCCATACTTGCTGAAGCTAATTTTCATCGTGTGTCGTGAGTTTTATGCCCTTGATGGAAAGTCAGTTTCTTGCCGTGTCTTCACGCGATCGCCACACCTTATCGCCCCTTAAGAGCACTTTCCCTGCACTTTCCCTTTATTCATATGCCTGTCTAAAAATATACATTAATGTAGCCTAAACACTCTTTCTACATTATTTCTGGAGGGCTTCACTCCCTGGGTTGAAGTAAAGGAAACTCATCACGTTTAATTGATTAATTGATGATGCAGGGAATACAGTGTTTCGCTGATTCTCGCCGATTGCACGTTTCTTTGGTGATTTTTGTGCTGCTGCAGCCCTCTGTGCTGGACGTGTCCAGGCAGGCCCCTTTTCCACCTGCGGGCTCACTGTTGCTCCACTCCTTGTCTCCTGTTCTCGTGTTCACAGGGGTTTTCTTTGCAGATTAGGTTCTTTCATGTGCACGCTCGCTCACGCAGACACCAATGAACATTTAGTTCACACCCTGGAGAGATGACACCCCTCCTCCTGTGACAAGGACAGGATTTGTGCGTAAGATGTTTTGTTTCTCGGCGTATCCTCCCACTTGAGGGATCTTTTTAAACAATGCTAATTCGGGCAAATTGCAAAGGTGCCCTGCAGTCCGGCTGCAACAGCGCTTGAATGTTGCGCAGGATGGAAAAACAGCGTTCCCAGGAAGATTAGTCTGGCATATCCTGCGCTGAATGAGCCAATCAGGTGAACACAAGGAAATCTGGCCACGAGCAGCAATGATCTTCAACAGCAGGTTGACTCGTACAGTCCCCGTTTAGCTGACTGTAGTGCATGCACTCAGTGTTTTTGTGCTAAATTCATGCTCATCTTTTAACGACACGAACACAAAGCAGTTAGTACACAAACACGATTTAACATTCAGCCATAAATTCAGTCGGGAGCACTTGCCCACACAGACATTAAAATCATAATTAAAATTTTTGATGGATGAAAACTTCATTCTAATAATATTATTGTCCGAAATTGTTAGAAAGCTTACAGCTTAAAAAGCGGAACTGGTATAGAAATGGTGTTGGTACGGACACAGGACACACACCCGGCCTGTTACCGTGCTGCCTGCATCCGTACATCGCAGCTCATTAAAACTCGAGAGCGTAATGTCTCCTGTGTTATTTTATTCAAGTGTTTGTTGTCATGTGTGTTTAATCAGTTTAATAAGTTTTCTTTTTGTATTAAAATAGCCTGATTAGGCGACTGTGGGACCCATTAGCTTTGGATCGGAGGTTTTCAGGTGAGCGGTTAACGTGCAGCAGACAGGGACATGTGAGCCTGGGGGGGGGGGATACAAAGGGGTACAGAAGGAGTACGCACCTTCCAAAAAAGATTTAAATATGGAACAGGTTATGGTAACCATAGAATAAAAATTTGTGGTACTAAATTGGATGAAGGTTAGGAGCTGTGTAAGCTACTAAGC
>JABJVR010007921.1:0-11087 GCA_025773905.1 Chitala chitala | reverse complement strand
AAGACACATTTCAGTAGCAAAACTAGGTCTTGCAATGCATTGTGGGTGGGAATTACTGGAATACCATATGCTGTTAGTCACTGCCTGAATTAATGCAGTACAAATTAAGTGAGGTAGTTAACAGGGGGTATTAAAAGGTGACTGGTAGTGTGCCATAATCCCGCCCTTTTTTTTTTTTCCCTGTAAAATTTAGTGTGCGCTATCTCACTTGTTTGAGTGAGCTAATGAAGACATTATTGTCCTCACATCCTCACAGAGACAGCGCATTGAATTGAATGTCCCCTACATTTTAGGTTATGCACTATACCACTTTACAGCTTTTCAAGGCAGGCATCAGTGTGGGTAAATTATACGTTGATAGGTTTATCTCTGGAAAAAAGAAAGACACTATCAGGCCACTTTGTCTGTGCTGAGGAATGGCTCATGTCCATGGGCTCACACAATGTGATAATGTCACCATAGTGACCATCCGCCCAATCCAGACCTGCTTCTAATATTCAGTGTTCTGGAGAGAAGATAAAAACAGCAATGAGCGCAAATCACGTCATGTGCAATTGCTTTCATGCTGGGGAAAAACTACTGCAAGTGGCTTTGGTAAACCCTTACTTCTATAGAATGTCTAGGAGCTGTGATTTTCAGCAAGTCAGTTTATAGTGCAGTTTATCTGAGTGGAGATGAGGTGCCCACCTGCCCTTTCCCCACAGACACACACACCTACAACAGGCTGGCAACTGGAGAACATAAAAGCTCTAACCTCAGACACCTTCAGGCCTTGTTCTGTAGACAGCCCGCTGAGATTGGCAGCGTTTGTGAAGATGTGAGTTATGCCCAAGTCAGGTAGAATGGTGTGCATGGCATAAGACTGCTCCATCTTGAACTTCGGAAGCAACACCTCCATCCTCCTGCAGAAGATGAGAAAGCGAACATCGTATTTACAGCCCTGCCAATTATCCCCACTTCAGGTTCTCCTGTGATGTTCAGTTTCTAGCAGTGTCATCTGAGAAGGCTTTGCCGGTGCTCTATGATAGGAGGTGTCTAGTTGGGTGGACATGTTGGTGGATACAACCTTTCTTTAAGCTGCTGGAGCCAACCAACGAAGACCTCAGCGTTGATGTAGTCGTCTACGGCTGTATAGTCCTCTTCCTTGTCAGGCAGCAGGATGAGCATGGAGGCTCCGCCCAGGTATGGTAGTTTCAGGATGTTCAGTCTGAGATTTGCATCCTTGGCCAGGTGCACCTTGGCCTCCTTAAACATCATGGGCACCTGCACTATCTTGTACTTGTCCACGTAGAAGCGTTCGTTAACCGTCGATTTGCTGTTAAAGGGGTATTCCCACGCACCTTGAAATGACAATAAAATCTCTTTTATATCACCAGATTCAAATTGTTGAGCAGATGTAGAAGGAAAGAAATTGTCCACAAAAATGTCTTTGGGTAATGAAAACCTATAGGACGTTGCATTAAATGTATGAAGAAACATCTGAGAAATTTTGCTGTTTGTAGATTGAACAACAATTAACATAGCTAAATGGCTTTCTGTTAAAAATACCAGTTTCAATTTTGAATTACTCACCTTGGAAGAAGATGGTGTTAATGAGCATTAACTTCGTTTCTGGGTCGATTTTGTTTATCATGTCAGTCACCTTATTTCCAGTTTTATCCTGGATGTACTTGTTGATGGTAGCCTTGCTGTCTGTGGGGTTGGAAAAGTCCACGTTGAAAACATCAGCGTTGAAGAATCCTTTGATCTGGTCACTGAAAGCTCTCAACACCTCAAACTGCTCCTGGACAAACAGAGCCGTCCCCTGTTCCAGCTTCATCTCCTCTTTCTGGGTGATGTTTGACTGCAGGTCCCGGAAAAGCTCCGGGATCAGTTCGGGCTTGCTGTACTCATCCAGGCCGGCCAGGTTGAGGCCCTTGATGATCTGCTCGCGCGTGGTTCCCCGGGCGCCGACGGCTAGGGTGGCAAACGTGGCAGACATACACAGGGGCGAGAAGAATATATTGTTGTCATGGTAGCTGGCAATACGGCGGTACAGGTTCATGGCAAAGTCTATGTTCTTGGCACTGAGTTCCGTGATGTTGGGTGGCATCTCCTCAGCTCGTCCTGCGGCAGCCAACAGAGAGGCCAACACTAAGAGGTGGATGGGTGCCATCTTCACTATGGGGGCCGCTCTGCTTTCCTCCTGTTCACCCTGCAGAATTGGGAGTGGACACCACACTTCAGTGCACACACACATTATCACCTGGGCACACTTTGTGCAGTCTCACTGGGACTCTTTGGTTTCTGTAACCCACAGATAAGTTAGTCAGCTGAAGAAGGTAGGAGCTCTGTGTGAGAGCCATAGCCACAGACATTTGTTCCGTCTTAGAGACAAGCGATTGTTTTCACAGTAATGTTAAGAAAGATTGCGATCTCTCCTTCCACAGTTCTGGAGCCAGCAGGGAAACTGCCACAGTAAGTAACACCCCATTGGCCTTCCCTCGACACAACATATGCTGCTCTCAAATATCACCTTCGCCTGTAAACAGATTTTAAATCTGGCTTGACTCACCCAACACAAAAGCTTTCCATCGCTATCTGTGCTAACAGAACGACACGTCTACCTGATGTTATTTTTCTCCATTATGTTTGTGACCAAAATTAAATCCAGATGCCATTTACCAGGTCTAAGAAATCAACAAACAGGAAAGGCTAGCAGACTAGCATCCTTCAGCAATACAAAGAGATTCAATTTATCCGTGCAACAACAAAATACAGAATTCACCTTTACAGCCCGTTATTCACCAACCTACCTTTTGAGAAGCTGTCCATTTACTGTTTTGAGAGACAAAGTACAAGTTTGACTTAGGGGTTATTTATTAACCAAGTGATGCCACAATCTGTAGAACTCCATGTAGGTCTCAATTTGTCAATGTAAATATTATTATCAAAATAAGCAAGGAACATTAAGAAGTGCTCTAAGTACCGTGAGTACACTGAGTGCCAGTACACACAGCTCAGTAATGTGAAATTAAGGCAACACTGGGAGGCCGTACTGTCCTTAGGCCATTTTTAGGTTGTACTGTGTAGACCATAGTGGGAAAAACTAAAAATGTTTTAACATAAACACAAAGTCAGAGTGAGTATGGGACATGTCTGGGCAGTTAATTCAATTTTCTCACCATATATTTCAAGAAAAACTGAGTGAAAAGATTACTTTGCCAGACTATTGTCGATTTAAGCAAAAAACAGAGCATTGGCGCATGCCCCCAAATCAGTATTTTTACTAGGAAATGCAAGATGGCATGGAGGCTGTACATTTTATAATGCCAATTACATTGCATTTTCTGCATCAAAAAATGTTATTAGACTGGTCATCGGTTCTGTTCATGCGTGCATCTTATATTTTAAACACACTCTTTGGTGTTGCTGTATCTAATTGTACATTCCCTAGAAGAAGTTTATTTTCCATTGATAAATACTTTTATTCTCGCTACAGATTGACCTTTTCCGATTAGTAACCTTTAGGGGTGTATATATATTTTTTTTACTTTTAGCGATGGTCTTTATACTACTCGCTGAGGTTCTGAATCATTTCCGATTTGCAAAAATGGCTCCAGGCTGGATATTGAAAAGTTTCAGTCCAGCTGATGATTAGAGATTTCAAATGTGACTCAGTTTCCGCAACACATTATATATATTTAGAATTAAAATATATATATTAGATATATTTAGAATTTAGTTGCTAATTATACGACGTAGGGTTTAAATTGTGCCGAGGGTAATTTGGGACAGCATTTATTTACTAAATCGTTACGTTCCAATTACAAATTTACACACGTTTTGTCATTGTGTAAAATATGAACAGACAAAACATACTTGTCAGTTAAATATAAAGTATAAAATGGATGTGGATGTGAATAATTAATTTACTTTTCCAGAACATGGCAACGACGTGTTAAGCAATAGTCAAAGTGCGTCACGTGCTGGTGTGCGCACGCTACTTATTTAAATTTTTATTTATTTTACTCGTTCTGATTATGTAGTTTTACGTAATGCACATATCACATAAAATTCATGTGGCTGTGGTTTACTGATCAGGGCAGCCAAATGGCAGTGCGTGGTGCTGGTCCAAATTATCTTTGCCGCTCATCGCGGTTACTAAACATTGGGTTAAATTTTGATTAGCTTTATTCAGTGCCTTTCAGAAATAGAGAAATGACGAAAGAGGAGACAAAAAAACGCTCTGAGGGTCCAAGGTCAACTGGCTGCACAGCCCCTCCAGGCATTTTACCACTCAAAAAACGATCGTCTTGAGAAAGGCGACATCCCACTTAATTGATTGGCTTGATCTGCAATGATTGTTCAGCTGTGCGTCATAGTTCCTTCCTACAGTTAATATGTAGTTATGGGGCAGTGCACTAATGCAAAGTCGTTCTCCTAGAATTACCTGTGAACAAATCCTTATGCAAAGACGTTTGCACAGAAAAGGTCTCTCGCCACAAAGGGGCGCGTTTAAACATTAATGTCCGCGTATCTTCAGATGTGAATTCCATAGAAGCGCATCCCGCACTGTAAGCGCAGCACCGGCAGTCCATCTTTTTCATATTTACTACAGTTCAGCATATAGGAGTGTTTTCATTTCTGAAACACCCGCAGCTGTGTCCTAGACTAATTTTAATGCAGTTTTTTCCTTTCTTAATATGAATATACATTTTTGACACCCTCTTTATTTGTTGGGACAATAATATGGCAATAAGTTGTCTTGCATAAAATGATCTTGCTGTTTTAACCTTGAAAACAATGAGTTGTATACTGCACTTGGGTTTGTATTAATGTGTATGTATGCACAAAGAAATTAACAACTCAATGTTGCGTAATTTAACTTATTTTTAAACGAAGTTAATTCTGTGTTGATATCCAAAGAATACCGTCGTGTTATACTGTGCTTTTAAAAGTTCTACGATATATTTAAAATGGGTGTGCATTTACTCTACCTGTTTTTACAGATGGCTTAAACCTGTATTATGTACACGACAGTAGGGTGACCGTGCTGTTCCCAAGTTTTTGCGTTTTTTTTTTCTCGTTCTTTGCATGAAATACGTAACATTGATAAATTAATTTAAAACTACAAATTTACCGTGGGAAAATTGTTTTATGCTGCTCTCTAGTGGATCAAGATTGGTATATAAGCGGTCGGAAGAAAAACTTGCACCAACTGCGGCTTTCCAGGACCGTGCTTTTACACCACTGACCTAAAGGGACAAAGTACTTTAAAACCTTAAATTTCCATGCTCACCCAAGAGAGAGCATGTAAACATACTGTAATCTTTTATTCAAATCATTAAAATGCAAATGTGAATATGGTAGAGAAAATTGTTACATTAGAATACAGGAGCATGAGAAATCCCTAACATGGTACATTCCATCAGGAGACGACAAGACTAATTTGGTACAGTCCAGTGATATGTTACATAATAACGGTGCACCGCTAACTTGGTATGGTCCGGTGATACATCACAGTAGGGTGGACAGCTATACTTAGTATAGCATTGGTGAAGAACTGTTATACTGGAATAATCCAGTGGTGCATGACAACATGAAACACTACTATTTTAACAGGGACCATTAGCAGCCTTATCATTCTGTTCCTTCAGTTCTCCTCCATCAAGATGTCTTCAAATCTCTGAGGAAGTATCTCTCTTTATATTGAAAGGTGGCAAATTCAGTGTAGATGGTTCAGAAGTGATTTACTAGTTGTTGTACAGGGTGCTTCTTGCTTGGCACAGGTCCACGGTGACTGTAGATGGATTAGAGGTAGCGGTGCCCCCTCCACCTTCCTTCCATATCTGCTGACGCTGCTCCCCCTGCGTGTCACTCCTGTTGACACAAGCTCCTTTAGGCCCCGTTAATCCAGTAATCCTGCTTTCACTGGTCCTCAGCAGGCACGACCCGCAGGTAAACGGGGTCAGCTTGGTCATAACGGAGACGGCCAGATGACCATGGTGATACACATTCCCTGTTCACAGTCTGCATCCACAATGCAGATGATATACCTCCAGCATGAATGTGTGTCTGCAAGGAAATTTTTCAAAGTGACGGGTGTAAAGTAAGAATAACGATGTGCATGTTTAGGATTTACTTCAAAAACAGCACACCATTCTTTTGAAGCACTAACAATAAAGTCAACACTAACAAGAAAATAAGTTCCATATATGGTGGTTGACTACAAACTGTGCAGATCTTCTGCATCTGACAACAACCTTGTTTTCTCATTGGAGGACTGAGGTGTGTGGACCATATGTGGAGGGAGACTGACAGGACACGTTAATACCTGTGCGAGACATTCAACCACTTGGTGTAGCCGTGGTTTCGCCTTTTAATGCATTAGCATTCTGTAGTAACACGCTGGTCCTATCAGTCAGGCTACCAGTAATAGAAATGCACACATCTGTACCCAAACACAACACATGCCCCAACCACCGTGGAGGAAAACCCCAGTAGAGCATGCGCAGCTCACGCCTGCACCGTGATTGGATTTGCGCCGGTGGCAGAAGACCTACTTTTAAATCTCAAGGGATCTCGAGAGCGATTAAAGAGGATTAAAGAGAGGGTTCAGCCGAGGGCCGGGGAAGTCACTTTTCCCTGTCCGCTGGTTCCGTTGGGCAGGCCGAGCCGCTCCAGGAACACCAGGAACATCGAGCTCGGCGGCCCGCCTTGCTTGTGATGATGCTCGTTAGGAGACAAACGAGAAGACGTGCAGAAAGGGGGACGTTCCACGCCTTAACCATTATGTAAGAACTGCCAGGGCAAAGGTAAGACCTGCTTTCACTCGGACGTCAGCGTACCTGTTGAGCCTCAGAGCTGTGGGCCCCCGTTTTGGGGTTTCCCACCGTGATCTTCAGCATGCCTGCAAACCCTGGAGAACGTGTGTGAAGGCATAGAGACGTCCAAGATGTGCTAGTAGCTGTTCCTAAAATAAATGTGCTCTATACACATTTAACTCCGACTAAAGAGCGCCTTATAAGATGCGTTGTGGAAGTAAAATTCAAAATGCAAATGCAATTATTCCCAGTGCAGGAGGTCTGGCCAGCATGGTACAAACCATGGTTAATAGGGTTCATATATTTATTATTGTATAACTTTACCCTCCCACTATAAAACTCTCACCCACAACCTATCAATCAAAAACATTGCAGTCCTTTAGAAAAGTTGATAAGGGCAAATTTGAGATTCAGCCAGTGATTTTAGACAACATGTTTTTGTTTTACCAGCAAACCTGTTGTAGATAATGTTTAAGTATAGTCTTGAGTTTTAAGTATATCTCCACTAAGCTCCTTATGATGGCCTTCACTACACAGGCCCCCGCCCTTCCCCTACTCTGCCTGTTATTCTGCACAGTACCTGTCTTATCTCCTTACCCCTCACCACCCCTCCTCCTTCTCTTACTCCAGGAGGGGGCTTCAAAATAAATCAAAGGAATTTCACCATAACCAAGATGGCAGTTCTCAAGGTGAAGTTCACCAAGACTAAACGGGACAAGCTGGCCCAGGTGCTGTGGATCCTGAACTGGATCTCCGTGGTAACGGGCGTCATCCTCTTTAGCCTGGGCATCTTCTTGAAGGTGGAGCTGGCCAGGCGGAGGGAACTCATGTCCGACCCGCAGGCGCAGCTTGTGCCCGACATGCTTATTGCCGTGGGCCTCGTCGCCTGCGTCATCAACTTGGTGGGTGGCAAGATCTGCTACGACAGCACGGACACAGCCAAGTACCTGCGCTGGAAGCTGCTGATGCTACCCTACACGATCTGCACCTTCTTCTTCACCTTCTGCCTCCTGGTGGGGGCGCTGATGTGCTACAGCATGCGCGGCAACCTGGAGGCGTCGCTGCTGGAGGGGCTGCGCGACGCCATGCGCTACTACAAGGACACGGACATGCCGGGCCGCTGCTTCCTCAAGCGCACCGTGGACCTGCTGCAGATCCAGTTCCAGTGCTGCGGCAACAGCGGCTTTCGTGACTGGTTCCAGATACAGTGGATCAGCACACGCTACCTGGACCTCTCTCAGAAGGAAGTGGCGCAGTGAGTGTGGCTGGGTGTGGTGGGGATATGACACAAGGGGAACCGAATCAAGGAAAGACATGCCATTGTTGGGGCATATTGACTTCTGTGCTAAGATAGTTACATATCTACTTTTGTAAGTGTGACCTTTAGAGTTAGGAAAAGTGTAGTTTCAGATAACTGGATTAGATTGTATGTAGTGATGACAGTGAACAAGAGAGATAAGGTTATGTCACCTCCTGGTGTGGCACACTCAAACACACTATGAACAGGGGGATATTCCCAGCCTACTTAGCCAGCCCTGCCAGGGAGACTCATCACTAACAAACTGGTGTTATTTTGGCACTTACCACAAACCAACTCTTGCAACGATGTCTTCAAGATGCAAACAATGATACCGTACAGATTTCACAGATGTTAACAATTGTTATTTCATTGGTTCTCGATTCTAATACCAGGCTTGTACATAATGCTGTGTCAAGTGAAATCTGAAGCGTAACGATAAGACTTTTCCCAGCACTTTGGTCACACAGATGATAGCTAGTTATTATGCCATGACATCCTGATCCAAGACAAGGGTTTGCAAACTAAAACATATTTAACTTTGAACTAACCTGAACACTACTGCTAACCCTGTTATATTATATAGCTGAATCTTTGTGTTGAGGTGATGCAGTCCCACGGCAAGGCAGTGGGCATGTAAGAACCGGTAAACGACAGAAGCCGAGTTGTCCGCTGTCAGCCACCCATGGTAGCGGACAGACACACACCGCTGTCTCTGTATTCCCCAGCCGTCTGAGGAGCAACGTGGAGGGAAAGTACTTGGTTGACTCAGTACCGTTTAGCTGCTGCAACCCCAACTCCCCCCGTCCCTGCATCCAGCACCAGGTTGCCAACAGCTCCGCCCACTTCAACTATGACTACCAGTCGGACGAGCTGAACCTGTGGCGCCGGGGTTGCCGGCAGGCCTTGATGGAGTACTACAGCCAGATCATGCAGTCCGTCGGACTCACCGTGCTCCTCATTTGGCTGTTTGAGGTGAGGACAGCGGGAAAAAAAAAATGAAACAAGCTACCTTTCAGTGCAGCGTACAGACCGCTAATCCTTATCCAATCTTTTGCCTGCCTACAGCTGTCCGTGCTGACCGGCGTACGCTACCTGCAGACATCCATGGATAACGTGCTGCGAAACGGTGACCCCGACTCCGAATCTGACGGCTGGCTTCTGGAGAACAGCCTGGCCGAGACGGCCCGCTCCAACTTCAACATCATTAAGAGCCTTGGCAAGTGTAACCGGGTCGACACCACAGACGACGATGATCCAAACATTGACGTCCCCAGCACGTCCTGTAGCAGCCCCGGTAACCTGCCCGCAAAAGAAGTTCCCACCGACAGCTAAGTGTAGCCCTGGGGCCAAGCGTACCATCGGCAACACCCCACTGAGTTCATGAAATGTCATCTATATGGGATACCATGGGACCGGGCACAATTAGCCTCTTCCAAGATGGACAGGAACAAAGACAGGACTTCTGGCTCACCATAGGCTATACTATACAGAGCTGGAGGAGCAAGGAGCTCAAAAGGAGCTATTGGCTGTAGAAGGGGTGAATTTTACTACCCCCCATGAGAAAAGCCGTTATGAAATAAGGAGGATCAAGTTGACCAGCAGACTGACGGAAAATACTTCCACAATGAGCTCTAAATCGCCTTCTGGTTGTTTTTGTACAAAAACTGGGTGCATTTACGCTGATGAACAGAAGAGGTAAAATTAGGAGTAAATTTGGCAGAAACGTTACAGAGCAGCCGAGACGGTCCTTTACCGCGCTCGCCACGTAAACCACTCAGGTGTTGCTGCATGTGGCTTTTGCTAACACCGCAGTCATGAGACGGGCCGCTCCTGTCGACAGCCACCAGTAACAGAACACCACCAACGTTCTGGTTATTAAACTCCATCCTGGCAGTCTTGGACCTGAAGTGCCATCACAAATCTCACAACTTCATCAGGTCTACAGCTTCATTAGATCTCCAGTAGGCAACTATACTTTAATCTATTGTGCCTCAGATAATTAGCACAGAGACGCCTAATTCTCTAAATTAAAAACACCCACATGATCAACATGCATGGTAAAATAAAACAAAAACCTAAGGAACCAAACCTTCTCCAACCAGAAACAGGAAGTCTCCATGACATCATAAAGCCTTTCAGGACTGACACCTCCACACACAGCATGGGATGAAATTACTGTAGAAATATTTAGGTATTAACCACAATATCATATACATCAATATACTGTATTTTCTGTGTCACTACTAAAAGTTTGATTTCCAATGAACTGAATTAATTAAAATACTGTACAAAAATATGCAGATTCCATTGAATGAGCCTAATCTGCCTGTTCTTGTCTGTGACTGCTGCGGTTACATGGACATTTTATCAATCAGATTGAATTGATTCTGATTAAAGATTCCACCTTAACTGTTTATATGACCGCAAATGTGGAGTTTACATGCTTGAGGCATTCAACTGGATTAAAATTTATGACAAAATTAATTTGGATTGGTCCAAATCAAGCCAGTCCAGCTGAGGTGGTTACATGTATTTTTATTCTGAACGAGCCATTATTCTGATTAAAGGTGGAATATCAGGGTCCATGTAAATGCAGAAAACGATTTGGGTTGTCAGAGCAGCACAATGAGAATTTAGTATTTGAATTGTGCTGGGGCCCAGCACTGGGTCACTGTCAATGAGTGATTTATTCTCATCTGAACCTGTCACTATCACGCATAACTTGCATTTATTCTTTATCAGTCAACATGTTATAAGCATTTCTTTAACTTGAGAACTGAAAGTCCAGAACGGGAAAAAATGTAATTCAATTAATAACATTCTGTGCTTTCTGAAACAATGAGTCAACAGCAAAAAAAAAAAAAAAAAAAAAAAAAAAAAACCACACACAAAAAACAGATTACATTAACCACTACAAAGTGGGATTTTAAAAAACCTTAACAAGATTTATTTTTTTGTTTTTAACATGTTTTTGCATATTT
>JABJVR010007920.1:0-11087 GCA_025773905.1 Chitala chitala | reverse complement strand
TGTGTGTGTGTGTGTGTGTGTGTGTGTGTGTGTGTGTGTGTGTGTGTGTGTGTGTGTGTGTGTGTGTGTGTGTTTATCATGTGGATCCCTACATAGAACGATGACACAGGATCGGTCTGGTGCAGTCACAGTATGGCCTGTGGCAAGTGTGTGTGTGTGTGTGTGTGTGTGTGCGCGTGTGTGCGTGCGTGCGCGGGCATGTGTGTTACGGTGGCTGCCAACTGCAACGTAGAGTGACGCTTTCGAATGGACCCTGTGTTTTTGTGTTGTTCAGATGAGGAATCCTAGCAGCCCTCCGTTGCTGAATTTGAGAATGGCCAATGACGGTATGGCGACAGTGCTGTGTATACAAATGACAAGTCCCAGCGTGCACCATTCTGCTAGGACTTCGTGATTACAAAATAACTTTTCATTATGCATCAGGTGTGTGCTTTCACGATGCATTAATAACTAAATGTTTAGGTTTGATTTAGCCGTTTAAAAAAATTCAAAAATGATTTTTGAAAGCATTAAAGGAGCATATTAATTAAAGGGATAAACACTTTGCATTAGTTTTGAGGGGTCATCTGACCTCATATCTGAATTTTTACTGTTCCGATTAGACAGAGGGGATGTGCGCTGAGCACATTGCTCCCACAATTGTTTAAGGAGTGTAATTGCAAGAAATTGCAGGGCGACAGGTACATCTCAAACTCTAAGGGTTTCCATTGTGAGAATGAAGAGGTGGGAGAAGTGGTTTCCATGGCAATGATTGATTCACCCCAACAGTAAAACATGTAGGAAATCATCCAGACAACATTGTCTGCAGCGATGGTAGCGGACATTCAGGTAGCAAACCCCACAACCAGGGCTTGTTCGGGTTGGCTGTTCTCCGCGCCTCATGTAGTGTTATTCCGACTGAGTAGTAACAGCGCCAAAGAACGCTCCAAGGGTAAAATTAAAGAATACTTCAACATCAGGGAGTATAGTATTAATTACTGTACTCAAAATGTTTTTACACAACGGAAGCCATTTTATTGTGAACGTCTGTTAAAATAACACAAAACCACAAAAGAATGTTTTACATTTAGGTCTTTCACTAAGCATCAGAAAGGGTAAAAAATTTAAATTGTAATGAGCCACATAATGTAGTGCAAAAAGAATTTTAAAAAACCTTTTGATCTTTAGCCTATAACTTATTGTTAAAATGAATGCGTGTTAGGGTTTTTTATTATTTTTTTTTATTTTCATTGGTGTGTTTTCTGTACTGTGAAGCTGGTGTTGACAGGATGATAAATCGGACGTGTGTGAATGCTGTGCTTTATAAACTTCGCCCAAAGTGAAGTCCTGGTGAGCGAGGCAAACGCCGTGTTCAGCTTAGAGGACAGCAAGACGGTAACTTTCACCTGTGATGTACCTAAGACAGACTGACAACCAGACGCTGTTTGTTTAAATATCAGTGGTGAATATTGCACATATTCTGTGCCTGTGTAAGATTGTGGTTCTGCTAGCAGCCCTTTGCCGTGATTCGGCGCACACCACTGCTGTACAACTTCTGTCTTACGTACAGCTACAGAAAACCTCGGTGGTTAGTGAAAACAGTGAACCTGCATTTCTTTACCTGTTCATACTATTGAGTCTGTTTTGTATTATCTGAAAAGGAGTGTGTGTTTTTTGCAGGGCTGTATATAAGAGTATCAGCCTGTTTAAAGGAGGCATGTGTGTGTGTTTGTGTGCGTGTACATGCGTGCGCGTGTGCATGTACGAGCTTCATTCGTGTGCCTGTGCGTCTGTACACACAGGACAGTCGCTCTGTTTAAAGTGAAGGCAACAGCAGCACATTAATGTGTGTGTATGAGACATGCAGCCCAGAGGAGTGTCAGGCAGGGTGTGTGTGAGAGGAATATTAATTTAGGTCCCGCTTGCTGCTTAAAGCCTGTCGACAGCATGCCCGAGACAGTGGCACCTTCTCCAGATGGCACCGCACTCCACACCGCTGCGTGCAGGCCGAGAGGAGCCAGCCAGGGGAAAGTAGTGGTTGCAGAGAAGCAGAATGGGAGTGCGTGGGATGTAGCGTTTGGGCAGATGTGTGTAATTGCCCCTCCTCTCTCTAGGGAATGGAGTCTGAGTTGGTGTCCAGTGAGCAGCGCTGGCTGCCTCTGACTGCTGCTCTCTGGCCACTTTCACATTAGATGCTACAAACATCAGTGTCCAAGACAGAGAAGTGGACAGGGTGGCACCGACCCCCTAAAACTGATTGGGCAACCTGAATGCCACTCCAGATTTCTTCAACATAATTGGCTGATTTTTAAAATGTGCTTCTCCGTGTAAAATAGCCTTCGCCGCCCCTTTTAAAAATATCCAGAATCGCTGCAGGCAAGCATGGCTTTTCAGTGAATGTGTTTAGCACTGCAGCGGTATTTTTCAGACATGTTTGTTTATTATACATAGGCTGGTGTTGTCCTCTGTGTGATGCTGCTTTGGTTTTCCGTGGAGGCGATTGGGGGCCTGGCGTGTGAGTGTGACACAGCTGGCTGTCTGCTTCCCCTCACGTGACCAATAGGCGTCTGCTGCCAAACACTCCCACCCTTTTCTTGGCCCTTATCAGGATGTTAATGTGTGTGAGGTTTCCTCTCCCTTCAGGAGGGTTTTTTCAGTTCCTGCCACTCTCTTGCCTTTACTGGTGACTGGGGAGGGGGGACATCTTCGCCCATGCAGGTGGGAGAGGCCTGAGGGAACAGTGTATGCACTCTGTGCCAGGATGCCTGTCTTAGGGCACTGGATGGAGTTGGCTTCTGGTTTCGTGTCCTATGTTTGCTTTCCAGCTTAGTATGTCTGCCAGTAGGTACAGCAGAGAGAGACACACACATTCATGCAAGATGGCTTCTGTCATAATTTAGCACTTTGTACAGCCACAGAGATTCATAATCAAAAATGCAATGAAATATTTATTGTGCTTGATTGTTAAGTTAATTGAAGTTTTGTTTCTTCGATTTCTCCTGATTGTGCATTTAGTGTCGCTGTAACGCAGCTTAGTGTTCATGTCCCAGCATTGTTTCATCTCCCAGATAGCAGTAGGCATCCCACAGTGACTCACCTCATGCTGTACACAGGCTAGAGTGCGATTTATCATTGTTTCTGAGCTGGAGAAGGGGGACCGGCCTGTGTGGAGTGGATCAATACAACCCAATCCTCATTCCTCACTCCCCTCTTTCATTTCCTGGTAATCAGTGCTGGACAGGTGAAGAAGGCGTAGAGACAGCGGCATGTCAGGTGCCCGTCTCAGGTCGTGGGGCGTACCTCGCTGTCACTGGATGGCTATGTGTCTGCAGTTTCTCATCGATTTAGTTCAGCATCACGTGTCATTTCTGGTAATGTAACTCACTGACAGGTGTGCAGTTTGACACAAGTGTAACTTGAAGTCAGAGGCACCATTTAACTTGAATGAAGATTACCATCAAAACGGAGATTTCGCGTGAGCGGGGCTCACCTGCTGCCCAGTGCAATTTCACACCAGTGTAGCTCACCGCCACCGACATGATTTCACACAAACATAACTCATGCTTAAACTTCACACGCATGTAGCTCACGCTCGGTTGCACTCAAATGTAGCTCACACTCGGTTGCACATGCATGTAGATTCACTAACAGTGGTTCAGTTAACCCATTAAAGCCTCCTACTATCAGAGTGATGCATATCTGCAGTTACACGTGATTGAAATTCACTGTTAAAGTGTGAATTCACATGAACGTAGTTGTGTCTGAGATGCACCTTCTGCTGAGCATAGCTCAAAATCAAAAGTTCATTTTCCCTCTAACCTGGCTTTTTATCACGGGTGTGATGTCGCACCACTGCAGCTCACCGTTCCAGTCGTGTTCATTCTTGAAGGCGTTCCCCCATCCATGTGTCTGCAGTTTCAATGACCGTAGCTGACCAACAGCGGTGCAGTCGCGCACGACTATAGTTGACGGTCTGAAGATTGCTTTCACTTTTACACAAGTTTAGCCCGCTGTCAGGACTCGTTGCCTTACAGAAAATGGTTCTGTTCTAGTCAGTTACAGTGTGCAGTAACGCTGGGCTTGCTCCACTTACTGTGGTGTGTCAGCATTAAAAAGTGAAGCACATGACAGGCTGCTGTCTTCATCTTCGGCGTGCGTGTGGGCGGATTCTCTGCTGACATCCCAGAATCCATTGTTTCCTTGCTCTGCCTCCTTTTGTTTTTTCTTTTTGTACTTATATTTGTTAGTTGTCTGTCTAGTAAGACTTTAATCTGCACTCTAATTAAGTGTGTTAATGATAGATACCCAAGCTCTTTATTCTGTTTGGTTTCTTTAAGCTGGGTCTAAACACGCAAGAATGATTTGCCTAAGTAATAACGGGTATTTATATGTGTATATGAGCGTTTGTGGTATCACGTTTCCAAAATCAAATGTGTAGTTGGTAAGCAGGAGGAATCAGGCCGTATATATTGTGGAAAAGATGTTGGCCGTGTGTGTTTTTTCATTCCTTAGCTGTTTTTAAGTGCAACGTCCAAGGTTGCACAGCTGAACGTGATCGTTTGTGAGCAAATACAGAACAACGCTTACAAAATACAGAGCAACACATGTAAGCATTGTGTTTGTCTTGGTTCGAATATGGGCCTCGTTGCTGAAATGACCTAAGGAGTTATTTTCGCTAAGGGACTTGGCGTTGCTGTGAATATGTTTACGTGAATGAACGCTGTACAGTTGGTGAAAAGCTTGAGGTTATGAAGCGTAAATGTAATGATAGAACATGTATTCAGTAGTGGAATAGAGGAGTCAAGGCTGTGTTAGATGCTTAGGCCTGCTTAAGTGGGCAGCTAGCCTATATGTGAATGTGTCTGTGTGTTTTGTGTGTAAACGACAGTATCACTGCTGAATGTTTGAAGTGAGAAATGTGTTGCCCTCCCTCTAGTGGCCATAGGTGGAACTGTGTGCCCTGCTTAATTCTGTTCCACAGCTTCACCCAGTCATAGCTATAGTAAGACAAGTTAGATGCCTTAACAAATATAGCTCATCCAATATTTAATAATTTCATTACTTTCCAAAGTTTAAAGTGAGTGTTGTTGAACCTGTTGGTGTTTGATCAGTCACAGAAAAAATCAGTTTTTCTTTTATTCTTGGTAGGTTCATTGCATTTAATTTTCTCATCCAAGGAGTCCTAGGAAGCAAATGAATAGCTGTATGTAATGTTTATACATGAAATGAACTGTGCATGGAATGATAGACCATTATATATATGTGTATGTATGTATGTATGTATACGTGTATATTATATAAAAATACAGTTGTACCCCCATATCTGCGGCTATTATGTTCTGAGCTCTACTGCAGTTGGCATGGATAGAAGCAGATGCTTTATAATAACCCTTTATTATGTCCCCGATCGTATTTGCTTTCTGTCTCTGTATGTCTCTTTGAACATTTGCGGGACTGACTCTGAGTTGGGGTATGCCCATTGGTCTTCAGGAACGCCAATCACTGGATTGAAGAATCAGTGAAGAACCAAGACATTGACAGGAATTCTCCAGTTTGGGAATGAAAACGAGTATAAAAGTGACTTCCTGAAAGACACGTGTTGTTGGGTTGTAATTACTGACTTGTAAATATAACTACCACTTTTTCACCCCAACATTTGTCCTCATAATCTACTCCCCTGTACAGTTTCCCATAAGCACTCTGCACAGTCCACATTTCTTCAACCATTACCAGAACGGGAGGTAAATCACTGCCGGCGTCTCTGTGTGCTCTTTTCATGTTTATGCTTGCCTGTACCATACGCACCTGATTGGTGTGTGGTTTAAAAGCTGTGAATCGTGTATTTTTGTAATTTTCGTATATATATTTTTTCCGCTGCTGTTGATTATGGTTAAGTGGAACAGCAGATACTGAATCAGAGGATATGAAGTCCCTAATGTATCATTAAAATTTTTTTTTTTTTTACTGAGAAGTGTTTGGTTGCCAAAGTTGATACGTGGTGGTAAGGGGGTGGAATGGCCCCGACAGTACAGATCTGTAGGTTTGGCTTGCGTGTTGGGTTAACTGGCCTTGGTCCTGTAGCCTCAGTGTCATGTTTACGGCCTCCTCTTTTCCTTCACTTTGGGGTAGGAATCCTTTGTTTTGTGAAAAAGCAGCCAGCGTGAGCCAGCGCAGTGGAACGCTACAATACGGCTCTCCACACACAGCCACTTTTCATCTCAGCTACATCAAAGCCCGGCCTTGAAATGGGAAGTAAAGAAATGCCATTAACACGTGTTCCCCACACCACTGCCAGAACTGCGAAACATGAGTATGCTCAAGTGGAAGTGAAATATGTTGGACTTTTTCAGAGAAATTGGAAATTTAAAAGCGTTTATGCTTCAAAGGGGAGGGTCACAGATGCCCGTCTTGTGCTTTCATACAGCCGCCCTTCTCCCCTAAGTGCTTATTATATCTGTGTATGTGTGTAAGGCTCTTGGCTGGCTTTAGTTTAAACTATTTTTTTTCCTCCCAAGTGCGCTGTCATGAGCAGAAAAGCTGAGAGACGAGTGGTATTAAATTAATTATTGACAGCAAATTAGTGAGACTATGAAAGATGAATTGCCAGACATCAACCTTAATATGTCTAATGTAAAGGTATAGTGGAACAGCTGTTCAAAAGAAGATGTGTAGTTCAGTTCTGTTTGGGCTTCGTGCCTCCCGCACACACGTTCACGTGCGTGCACACAGGCCTCATCCTTGGTCAGCACATATTTGAAGTGTGTTAATTAAAGCTTTGCGTTGTATATTTAATCAGAGGCAATGTAATCTCTCTCTCTCTCTCTCTCTCTCTCTCTCTCTCTCTCTCTCTCTCTCTCATATATAAAAAAATATATATATACTCCAGCTTTTGTTTAGGCAATAAAATAGTAGGCATGTCTTCATTTAGCAACAGGTCAGGTTGTAGTGTTTAAGTGGTATGTAAAGCATGACGTGTTTCGCGTTTGTTTTGCAAATGCTTTGCTGAGAAGTGTGGACAGTTGCACTCTTAGTGTGTCTTCATGTTGCTCTGACTTGGGTTTGAGGAATGGTTCCCAGCAGATAACAGACCAGTCTGTCTGGCAGGCGGACCAGATTCACATAAAATATATACCGGTACAGCCATGTGTGTGCTGTTGTTGCTTTTTTTTTTTTTTTTACATTTACAATCCCAATTCCAAAAATGGTGGGACGGTATGGAAAAAGTTAAGATTAAAAAGGAGTGTTCACCCTGTACCACAATGAAAATGCCATGACACTTTGATGTTTTACTGTGCAAATTTAATTGTTTTTTGGAGATGTACGTCCGTGTCAAATCTGACTACAACACGAAAAAGTTGGGACAGTCGAGTGTAGCGTTTTTTTAGTTGAACACTTAAGTGTTTGGCTACTGAAGACACCATTTGGTTGAGGTTAGTAAGTGGGAATTTCCCCCTTTATGCATCATGATGGTGAGCTGCATGTATGCAGGGTGTTATAGTGCTACAAAATGGAGACAGGCCAGCCCAGTGCCTGCACTCCACACCATGAGAACAGCTTGGATGGTTCTTTCCCACTTTGGCCCGGAGAAATCTCTGTCCTGGATGGCCACGGTGGGTGCTCGTTCATCCAGCTTCATTTGCCCACTTTATTAATAAAATGTATCAATGACATCATTACTTCTTTTGATTCTTCCTGATCGTTTGTGTTTTGTCTGTACTTTATTTTGAATTTAAGAGAAAATAAGATTTAGAAAGAATAGAGTTAAAAGTGTGATTCTTGTGCTTTTAGATCTCAAACAGAAATATAAATCACACATTACAATGTCTGTTCTGTTTAAGTGTGTAGTCAGAGCAGAAAGTGTGTGAATATTTAGGTATGGTGTTTTATGTCAAACCCATGTTCACTCATTGCTTTCAGATGTTAAGAAGCAACATCACTATGCTTTTTCAATTCTTCTTAAAAATGTTTTTAAGAATTCCTGGCTTGACATGTAACTATACAGAAAAAGTCAATGTTTAATTGACATTAAGGTTCAGTTAAAAGCAGAAATTGGCTGAAGCAGAAACGTGCCCTACCGAGGCCCTCCACACCTTGCCTGTGTAATATTTCCTGTTTCACGTCACCATCTTTGATAAACATGTTTTACAAATTCAGTTGCTTTGAAGTAGCTTCTCTTTATTCTGTTTAGAGTCAAGGTCAGTTACAAATCACTCCTATTTTTATTAACATTTTTCATAACGTCCCAACTTTTTTGGGATTTGTGGCTGTGCTGGTTTAAGTTTCCTGGTGTGCTTAATTCACCTGAGTTCTTGGTGTAGTTTTTGAGACTGCTGTGTTCTCTTTGCATGGGGTAGCGGTTAAATGAGTAAATGACAGATGAGAGGTGTTTTGTCTTCTTGAAGATGAGTGATGTGGGATATCCCTGTGTTAATCACAGGAGCTGGTGACACGGTGCCTTAGTTGGCAAAATGTGAATGCTTAGCTGGACCGATGTTTCCCCTTAAATAAAAGTGTGCTTGAAGGAAAGCTTTTCCCTTTTCCGCAAGAGACCCTCCAGTCTGTTGTAATTAATTTCAAGGGATGTAAGTGAGTCCCTGTTTCCCGCTCTGACCGTCGCTGTGGAGCGTGAGGGCCGGGCCAAGCGCCTGTCTCCTCTTGTCAGTAGATGTCTCCCCAGCTGTCCCATGGTCTACAAACAGCATGTCTGTCCATTATGGACTTAAACGACTGAATTAACAAACAGAATGAACTGCCTCCTCTTCACATTTCCTGTGACAAATGTAACAGCAGTGCTAAGGTTAGCAAAACTCATCACCCTTTCACATGTGGGAAGCCAGCATCCCTAATTCATACGTTTGTGGTTGATGGATGGTTGTGGACTGTTTTTTAGGCAATTTGTTTTTGCCCAACATAGTTTGGAGTTAATGGAATTCCAGTCCAAGAGTACAGAACACACGATGGCAAGAGGAGTGTGGAGTTTAGCTTGTGCCACTCGCTCGATCCGTGACAGTCAGGCACTGTGGGTGTTGTGCTTTTTTTTGTGTGTATTGATGAGACCTGGCTGTTTAGAAGTCACAGGCGTGTTTACTAAGCGTGCTGGTGGTCCAAATGCAGGTGAAGGTCATACAGCAAACGGTATGAGGCTTGAACAATTTTGAACCTGTAAAGCTTTGTGTGTTGGTCAACTTATTTTTTAAAACTGCACTGCTTTGATAACCAAATTTTCCACCAGTTCAGTTACCACCACGTAAGCAGAGCCTAGTGAAACTGTTCTCCAAAAGCACTAACACCTGGCAAGGGGGACAAAAACACAGGTTCTAGAAGTTTGGTGCATCTAGTTCTGCAGATTTGTATTGACTGAAAAAATTAAAGTTTAAAAATTAAATGCAAAATGTGTTGTCGTAGTTTGACCAGTAGCAGGAAGGGTTTGAAGGACAAAGTGCCAGTGGGTTAAACGATGGTTGCCATGGTGTCCTGCCTGTGATGTCTTCCAGAGTATCCCAGGATGCAGCAGTGCCTCGCAGCAGCTGCACGCGGTGTCAATGCCATGAGCAGGGTCGGTTGGGAGAGAAACGACACGCAATCCTCACACCTGTAAAAGATGCGCATTGCGTGTGCTTTTTGTCATTGTTCAGAATGGATGATTAAATTTGATTGCATATTAAAAGTCCTGTTCTGCATTTTGTTTGACATATAAATAAACTTTTCAAAAGCAATTTGTAAAAATGTGGATTGCCAGGCCTCTTCTAATTCGGTGTTCAGGTATGACTGTTGTCTCCTGTTTCTTCCCTGCAAACATACCTGAACAGTCTTTACACACTTTTCCTCATTGAAATGACTGCACTTCCTGGGCTGAGTTATTAAGCCTTTAACTGTTACATTGTGTCCACCCAGGCCTGATTTGTGGCCCTCTAAAATGACAACAAAAGTTATGGAAAGAAAAGTGGAGCAATATACTATGGTTTTAAAATTCTGAACTGCTCAGAACTGATGTTGATGAGATGGCTGAAGGTATTTGCTTGGTTTCCTCTTGGATTTTTGGAATGAGGAAATGAAGGTAAAGGTTTAGCAGAAAACTGGACGTTTTCTTCATTTTAGTTGAAGCAGGATTGAGTTTCTTCTTCCGATCCTGCAGCACTGACTTTTATGCCTGTAGAATTGTCTACATTCAGCAGGCACAGAGGACCTTTGAGTGGGTTTACAGAAGGTGGCACTGTCCTGACCACTGGCACGCTCCGTCCTTTGAACTTTCACTGCAGTATGTCTTTGTTCTTCTCAATGTTCTTCTGCAGAAGAAGGTAGTGGAGCAGCTTCGGAAGGAGCTGCTTGTGAAGCAGGAGCAGCCGGACGGCAGGCCGGAGGCCAAGGCCCCCGTCCCCGCCACGGGGCAGGCCCCGCTGAACCCGCCTGCGCAGAACCCCAGCGCCCAGCAGGTACCAAACCAACAGCTGGCAGGGGCACAGCTCAGGTTACAGGTGGGACCCATCTGAGGCCCATCGTACTCCAAACCTTCTGTTATATCAGGGATCTGAGGGCTCCGACAGTCCAAAGCCTCTGGAATGCCTGGTTTCGTCCCTCATTCCTGACTGTTTATTTCACATGCTGGCTTATAAAATGTCGTAAATCACAACAGCTGAGATTGTGCGTGTATAAAATTGACTGAGTGCAGCTGCTTAATTTTTCAGTGTCTAGGTGGGAGGGAAAAGCACTGTCGAAAAACAGGAGTTACAGCGAAAGACCCACTGTACATGTATTCATCATGTTTGTTAATATTTAATCGCTTCTGTTATGAAGCCAGTTATTTTCAGGTCTGAGCAAGCAGCGCTCGTTGCATTGGGACTTTCTGTCCTGAGTTTTGTGCTGCTGTTATTAACGACCTCTCTCTTCTCGCCCTGAAAACACCCACAGCTCTGCGTTTTATCACCCGCTCATAAATATTTGAGGTAGCCAATCCCGGGATTTGCTTTTGCTGAGACTAATTGGCAGGTGCGGCACGGTGGTGTCGGGATGAGAATGGGATGCGTGCTGTCCCTGCCTGTTTGCTCAGGCTTTGTCATCAGTAACTGCCTGCAAGTCAAAAGGCAGTTAAGGACCATAGGGGTGGGGGG
>JABJVR010007919.1:0-11087 GCA_025773905.1 Chitala chitala | reverse complement strand
ATATATACTTTTTTCACCAAAATAAGTTCTTGTTTGTCTGCCTTCTTGCTTTCTTGCTTAGCCTAAGGCAACATTGCTAGAAATTTTTCATTGTCTTTTTACTGAACTTAAACAAATGTTTACCTGTGCACTCTCAAACTACATGTTTAAAGGAAAGGGCTGCACATCATTAACATCCTGGGCTTCCCTGTACTCTCCATCTTCACCTTATGACCTTTGCTGTTCCCGCAGGGCATGGGGTCAAGGGGTGCAGGGCACGTGGTTGTGCCCAGCTGTGTGACCGTCACGTTTCTGACATGAGTGGAAGTGAACCACTCACACTTCAGCCCATACACCTCGCCACAACAACAGAGATAAACCTTATCTCTCAGACCGAGGCACAGTGTGACATACCAAGTATCTAATGGGACAGAAGATAAAAATACATTTTCACTTTCACCATTTTCTCCCTTCAGTTACATCTCTTTCATATGCTTAAGAATTTGACTCTTTACTGCAGTGAGGGCTATGCACTATGTCAAATAAAGAAACAAACCCTTTTGTAATACAATAAGGTTCAGAGATGCCAACTCTTTCAGTCGGTCCACTTTCCAGTTCAATAGCCATAACAGTTGGAGATTGAGATTATGAAGTGGATGACCATGGAACAAAGGAAGGTGTTTTGGTGACCGTAATGGCTCAACAGTGTATGGTTTCTTATTATTGCCACAAATATCTTTTTCTTTCAGGTTAATAATACCTTATAAACTCCTTTACCTGCCCTACACTGTCACACATTCGTCACAGTTTTTCTAATGCATCACTAAGCTGGAAAATGCTTAAACTCATATGTATGTATTCCAGTGTATGTATATTTGTGCTAATTTTGTAGCTTTATCTAAAGCAGTGTATTAAATTAAGCAAAACCTGGACCAGTTGTAGGATTCAGACATGGATTTTTCTATTATAAGCATGACTATATCACACATGAGACACAACCTCTGTTCACTGCATTTTTGATCTCTTCTTGTCTACATACATGTAGGTTTCTGTGCTTTTGTTTTGATGTCATTAGTGAATCCATTTCTGACACTTTTTAAGGAGATCCACACTGCTGAGTGGAAGCAAGGTCAGGAAAAGGAATTAGAAATGTGAGGAGGTTGTTGATTTGGGCCCAGATGCAGTAATGATTTTCTGCATCTGTACTTAACTGTTAGGTAAGAAGCGAGAGTCATAGCAGGACGTCTGTATTAGTATCTATAGTGATGAGGTTTTTTTGTTGTTTTTGAAGACATACTCTATCGCTCTCGTTCGGCTCCTGTTTCCTGTCGACATATAAAATCTAACTTTAGAGACAATTACAACAAAGAAAAGTTGTATTCATTTTTTAATTTCTGGTATTGTCTTGAGTTTCTAAACCTTTTTGATGGTAAGCAGAACATTCTGGAAAAAAAATGGGCTGGGATGCCTACATTCCTTGTATTTTTAAGGATTAGTTATTTCTCTCATCAGTAGGCTCTAATTTGCTTGTTGGTGCATTTCATCAATTTGTTAGGCTTTCCATTAGCTTAAGGACTTTGCCCATGTGATGGATGGCTTATGTTTGTGATTTTACAAGGATCTTTTAACAAACCAGCAGGCCTGCAATGCCAGTAAATACAAAATAACCCAGCATGCCCTCCAACTACTTTATCTTGATTGAATGCAGTTGTGCAGATGAATTTCTGTCTGCGTACTTGAAGTGACGTGTAAATTACCGGGGTCCTTCTCCAAAAGGAAAATTTCCAATGGTCTTCTTTTTTCTGACATTTTAATTTGTTCTCTGTGCCCTGCCTGACATTTCTCTTATCTTCAGACCCACATGTAATGCAGACCAGACAAATGTAGAGCAAAAAAATGACTCTGGACCTGGGTCACATGACCCGTGCAGGTGCCTCTTCCTAGCACATCTTGCAGCTTGAGATCAGAGGTCTGCAATGAGGTTGGCACTGGGGATAATAGGCATCATATCACAGGAGACAGTCACCTAAGGGGTCACAGATATTTCTGGAAGAATGGATTTCATTTTTTGTTATACCATTCATCTTTGTGCCTTCATTGAGTTGATCCCATTTGGCGGTACTTGCCATTTGGGAATGCTGCTCTCCAAATTTTTTCATTACTGATGTTTTTAAGTAATGTGAAAATGTAGGTCTTCAACGACACTGCTTCAGTAACAGAAGCAGGTGGTGAGGTCAGCTGTGTTACTTAGCTAAAGGAACAGCAGGATTTTGCACTCTGTCCTGGACATTGTCACACTCATCGCACTGCATATTCATGCATGCTGTTTAGACACACTGCCATTGTGTACAAGTTGTACTCAGCTCCATGTACAGCTATGCTGCGGACTAGGGACAGACCTATCAGCAGCCTTCACTGCAGCGCCTCCATTTCCCTATCTGTGATGGAGTGCCATTTAATTACTGTCTGTGCCGCGTGTCACCTCTTTGGGAGGTAAATTACTCCCTAACCCCTTGGCCTCTGCATGTGACACAGCTTGACAGAAAGCTAATATGAATTAATGGCTGTGTAAATCTCAGGGAGGTGAAGGGGGTGCAGAGACGGCTTTGGGTGCTGCGCTCCAACTGCGTAGGCTTCAGCTCACATAGCTGCCAGTCACGCTGCGAGACCTTGCACTCTTTCCTTCTTTGAGAACATGCAGCATTACCTGTGTTCTTCCTGGCTTGGGCTACAAACAACTGTTATTGGTTGATAAGTAGTCTGCCATGTGCAGAAAGGTTTTTGCAGACACTACTGTCAGGCTGAGGGTGCAGCAGTATTTGAGGCAAATTAAAGCAACCTTTATTTCCCTCAGTTAGCATTTACGCTGACTGATACTCTTACATTACCTCTGGCGCTATATGTGCAGCTCATAAAAGAGAGTATAATGCTAGTAATTTTAGATAACATGTACAAGCAATGACAGAGAGGGTCAAAGTATAATTGAAATCCATATTGAAGGATGGGGGTTAATTTACTGATGATATAAGGACTGGTGCTTATTTTTCTTTTTGTTTTCACTCAGAGGAAATACCATCCCTACAGTGTGTTGCTGTGTTTTTTTATTCAAAGCCAAAGTCAATCAAAGACGTGTTCTGAGCACAGCGGAGCTCCTGTTCAGGAGAACCTCTATTGACTAATTTTCCTCATTCACTGTCTTCTGCACCAGGATTTATCTACACGGGAGATGTGGTCCATCGCATGCTGACAGCCACCCAATACATCGCCCCGCTGATGGCCAACTTTGACCCAAGTGTGTCACGGAATTCCACTGTCATATATTTTGATAACGGTAAGAGGCGTTTTTTTTTTCCCTCCAGAACAGATGTGTGGCTTTGCTAGAGTTTTATTGTGAGCAGTAACAGATCATAATGTGCCTCGTTATGCTGTCTGCTGAGATGCTCTTCTTTATTGCAAGATATAATTGAACCCATGTGTATTCAGTTTTGTTTCAATGAATTAACGTAATAACGCACTTTAAATGTATTTCATTGCTTAATGCCTGCTCCAAGTGGCAGTGACATTTTTGTGTTTGTTTTTGTAACAGTAACATTCCTTCAAGTTCAATGTGCAGACTTATTAAAAAGTAATATATGAGTTCAGTCTGCATGTAAAGGAAATTAAACTGCATAACTTTAGGTTAAACCATCACAGCCAAGTAAAATAAATCATCCATGATCTGAGTTTTGAAAAGGAGACTTTACAGTTTACAAAGGCAAATTTTACAGTAAGTATTCAATGGCATGGGAGGAAAAAAATGACAGCTTCACAAGAGCTGTTCTGTTCAGGCTTATCTTAGATCAACAGGTAAAAAATACACCCTTTACTGTACCTCCTGTCTACCCTTACACACAAAGAGAAGATAGAAGGAGGCAGAAAGATACAGTCCATATTGGCTGGAAAGTCAGGGAATACGTTTTTTCTATTATAAATAGTATATCTGGGGATATATATATATATATATATATATAATTTATTTTTTTTTTGATTGCTTTTCCTGAGTTTTCTGGTTAAAACCTGAACTGACATAAATGTGGAGGTCAACAAACCAGAATTTTTCAGTGTATGCCTCTCAACATTTCATAAGAAAATTCATGACATTCACTTTAGTCTGTTTTTTTTTTTAGTTCTACTAAAATGATCATTTATTTCACTTGCCTTTTTTTCTTCAGGACTGAAACACTTTGAGTATTTTGAACTGTTAACCTAACACAGATGTGGTCAAATGTGAACTGAGGATGAGTTTATTGGTATAATATGTTACTTTTTATTTCTTTGTGAAGCGTTCTCACACCAGCAGAGAGACTGTCCAACACACAGAGAGACTGTCCAACACACAGAGAGACTGTCCTACTGTCTTAGTGGTTCCCAAAATGACCTCAAAGATGTAGGCAAAGAACACAGTAATAAAATGAGTTTAATTTGATTTTCGATTTTTTGATGACAAAGACATTCTCCTGCCATTAATTCTCTTTTTCATAAATGATATTCTGGCAGATGTAATTACGTTAGTTTATATTTTTCAGTACATCGTTTTTATCGTCTCTTTGCAGACAAGTCTTGCTCTTTTGACTGCTTTGTCCGAAGTTGCGCATTTACACATAAACGTAAATGTAATAACCATGTCATTAAGTGAATTTACAGCCAGAATCTCCAGAGTTATAGTTACAGGGGATCAGATCAGCAGAAGGTCTGAGTGATACTGCACCCACTGAACAGCGTGGCCAGTGTTATTTCACTGACTTCTATGTAAATGAATCTGCTTTACAGTGTAAATATACACTTTTCAGTCTTTTGGTCACTGGCACAACGGGTGATGAGAAACAGGTAAGGAACATGGGGTTGCGTGCTCTCAAACATCAACATGAAACCATTAGCTGTTATGTTTGAAAACACCAGGAACTTTCATCCCTGACCATAATATCTTTGATGTTAGCCAAACCATCTGTGTTATTTCCAGAGAAAGGCAAAAACACTGAGCAATCTTTCAGTCATCATTTTTACTAAAAACACTCTAACAGCTCCATGTTCCACATGTTGGTCCACATCCATTGTTCTGGTGCTTTTTGATGAGGTGTAAAATGAGCCATGCAGTACAGAGTTTTCAATTTTCAACAAGTACTTTGCACTGCAATTAAAACCTGATATACAAACTAAACAGGTTGGAGTATACATGTGAAAGAGCACGATACCTCAGGGGCACGCCCGCATCTCAGAAACAAGTGGCCATGACCCAGTTCATCCATTGTGGCTTTTTGAACTGAATGTGTGATTATTTTACTGTCTTCTGGCTCCGCGTTCACTTATAATTCTATCATTCTGTTATGGTTTGCGGGCGTGACCAGGGCCTGCCCGATTATGCTAACCACCGACACACAAACACCTCCTTCTTTCCCATCCCGTCTGCCAGCATTAACATCACGTGATGCAATCTTTAAATGCTTGGGGTGGATCAGTGCCTGCCCAAGACAGTATTTCAGCATGGAGCAAGGCAGTGGAACCAACCAAGACTAGACCAAAGAATAACAGCAGCCAGCTGGCCCCTTTGCCGATAGTAGGAGAAGGTGGGGTTCCCATAGCAGCAGTGCTGGGTTCCCCGGGGGTGGGGGGGGTGATCTGTGAGCTCCCTCTTTGATTCTGATCGGCCCTGTTTCCTGCCTTCTAGGCACAGCGCTTGTGGTCCAGTGGGACCACGTCCATCTCCAGGACAACTACAACCTGGGCAGCTTTACCTTCCAGGCCACCTTGCACAGCAATGGCAGGATCATCTTTGCCTACAAAGAGGTAACCACTGCCCCTTCACTTTTTCCCTTCATCCCTTTCCCCTCCACTCACTCATAATCACTCCATAGCTCTCTATTTCTTTGACACTCTTTCTTCTATTGATTTGCTTCTGAGCTCAGCCTTTTTGTTTTTGTGTACTTGACACTTTGGTATGAAAGTCCTTTTTTTCCCATTAGAGTTGTGTCATGTAGCTTTAAATCTGCCCTTTTCCAACAAATGGGTTAATAGGAAAGCTTTTCATTGGACCCTCTGTTTATGTGAACACTGCAATGAGTGACTGCTAGATGACAATTATCTCTGAACTGTTAAAATACAAATGGATCTCTCTGTGCTTTTGTGATGCTTTACCCAAGGTCAGCTCCATTTAAACCTATGGGTTTGAAAATTCTTTTTAATTTTAATATGTACACAATCTGTAATATTTCATAAAACTGAGAAATTCTATGGTCATATATATATATATATATAGTAGTTATTTGATCTGTGTTGCTCTGGCCCAAATATATACAGCAGGCATCATATAGACTCGTCATGCTACAACATTCAATAATATGGCCTATAAATATGTCAGTACATCCTTCTTTGAAAGGTTGAAATTTTAACAACCTTCCTATTCTGTATGAGGACAGAAGACCATATTTCTGAGAACATAAATGAAAGAGTGTCACAGATGACACTGTGCAGCACATGTTGTTGCCATTGGTCATAAACTAGTTTCTGTTTTGGTAATATGACCTGTCAATGGATTACATTCAGTTGTCCTCACCAAGAATAACAGCAAACAGTACTGGCAACACCACTCTCACCCGCCTGTTCATTGTGGCTGTTAGCACTAACCAGTCTTCTCTGGCTTCTCGACTCCTCTTTAATCAGAAATTACTCTCCAGTTTTCCTGCCACAGAAGCACCTGCAGGGCAGACCTGTTGATTTATATGTGTTGCTTTTTAGATTCCCATCCAAGTGTCCGGGATAAGCTCCGTCAATCACCCCGTCAAAGTCGGCCTTTCTGATGCCTTTGTGGTTGTTCACAGGATCCAGCAGATACCCAGTAAGTGACAGATTGGTGTTTTTCCCTAATGGATGCGGCTTTGCCTGGACAGAGGGAGTCAGTGACATCTGGCTCGGTCTGTCACTATCGGTTTTTTTTTCCACTCTCTCCCTCTCTTCATTTCCCCTTTTTGTTCCTTCTTACGTTTGCAAAGTCCCAGAATGCTGCTCTGTTTGAAATGGTCTGAGCGATGCACTGCTTCATGGTCCCTGCTCAGATGCAGCAGGGATGACTGTGGTTTACGAGTGCTTTCTGATGCATTTTTGTAGTCTGTCTGCTGTCTGCCCAGACTTTATATAGGCCAAGGGACACTTCCTTAATGGTGCTGTTCCCACCAAGTGAGGCAGCTGTTGTCCAGACAAATCTCGTTAAAATTAACCATAGTCTCAGCTTCACAGAGTCACAGACACAATATACAGCTGCAGGCACATCAGTAAAGCCAGGTGTCACTCACGATGTTCGTGTATTTTCTCATTTTTTCCTAAAGAAACGAACGTTACAGGTTGTTGAATTAGAAAACAATAGTCTCAATAGAGTCTTTTGTAATGTTTAGTTTGAAACTTGCCTTTGAAAACATTAACTGTTGATTTGCCATGTTTTACAGTGTTTAAATAAATAGATAAATCTTATAATTCACATCACCCAGTCCTTTGTTATATTTTGCCACATCTAAAACATCCAGTTTCAGGTTGCTAGTTCTAAATATATATCTCCAACAGCTGTTAAGAAATGCACTTAACCTCATCATAGTTTGAAAAATTACCAGGAATTTTTCCCCCCAAACACCTGTCATGTTCTTAAATCAGTTATTCTCAATTATAAGGCAAAACTGACAGGACAAGTATCAGGCTTGTCAAAATTTTCTCAGAATTAAAATATAGTAATTGCAGTAGCACTCTACTCATGTCTGTAATGAATTACAGCCAGTAGCATTTTATATTCAAAGTCCAATAAAAGAGACAGAAACTTGGGAGGATGCAGATGTATTTTGCTGCTTTTATTGTTTGTCTGACGCCAGCCTCGACAACCAGTATTAGTCGACATAAAACAAAAGTCTCGGTCGTAAATCCGGGCAATGAGTTTTGAGATGTGTGAGGTCAGGCTGAAATCAATGAACAATGATGCTAGAATTGGGGTTCGGGAAACATGAAGAGAAACTAACACAAAGGTGTTGGCTAAACAGACAAAAACCCAGGGTTTGTAATGCAGTCCTCAGAATCGGTCATGAAGGAGGCTGTATTTCACAATGACTGAAAAGAGACTGGCAGGTTAAACAAGAAAGCGTTACAGTATTCAGCTAGTGACAGTTGTGCTTTCAAATCAGGTGATTTTTATTAAGGTAATTTTGTACTAGAATTGGCAGGCATGACACATGATATATTGAATCAGATCTCAGTATTAAATCAAGAATGTGTGAATAAAAAACAGTTACTTAAAATTACATTGACTGTTCATCACTTATTTTGTATCTACTAGCACAGTAAGATAGTTTTTTTCACATTTTTTGTTTCCAGTTAACCCCTGTCCAGTTTTTACCCATAATGCACAATTTAACTGTCCAACCTGTTTCAGCAACACTTCAACTTATCAAAAAATGCAAAACATATCAAAAAATGTTTTCGTACAGTGAGAACAGCTTACTACAGAGGTGTTCATGCACCTGGACAGCAGTGAGGAATCAGAACAGGCGCCTTACAAGTAATGTAAAACAAAGTGATAGCTGCTATTTATTAAAGAAAAGGTGAAAAATAAGGTCAAAACAGCAGCAACGGGATTAAGATTTCAAGTAACTATCAACTTCAAGAAAGTTCTGTCTATATCATTTGTGCAGAACATGTTTTCTGAATCATGAAGGTACTAGGTTTTAGGAATTCTTTTTCTTGGGAATCGCAGTGGCTCTGTGGTTAGCACTGTTGTATTGTATCTCCAGGGCTGTGGGTTTGGTTCCTGCCTCTGATCTTTGTCTAGAGTGTCTGCATGTTCTCCCTGTGATTCATGGGTGTCCACTGGTTTCCTCCTGCAGTCTTATGTGTATGATTATACCCTGGGATGGGTTTGTGCCATGGTGTCCCCTGCCTTAACTAGTCAAGATAGGCTCCAGGTCCCTTGTGACCCTGTGTAGGATTAGTGGCATAGAAAATGGCTGGATTTGTCTGTTATTTTTGTTTATTTACTTTTTTTAAACACCTAGACAGAAAATGTCTGGTCAGTTCACTTCCAGGTCAAACACTTGTCCATGGGCATCTTCTAATGCTTTGGCACTGGCACAAATGTAGTAGTGTGATGGTCAGACCTGGTGGTGAGAGGATTTTCTACACATGAGGGCTAAATATCTGATTCAGGGCTTTTGGGAAATGGTCTTTTAACATGAAAGATTGCATCCCACTGAGGCACATTACGTATCTCAATGCACACACACACCGCGGGACCTCATCCAGAACTGCAGTGAGTGTAAGAATTCCCTCTCTGCTGTGTAAGCACCTCCGCTCTATTTTAAACTTAGATGTGTGGCATTTCCATTCAGGCCTCAGGCAGAGAGAGACAGGGCTTGATATCCCTGCCTTAACAGTTTTGATGTGATCTGGTTCATGTCTAAAACATACTGTACAAGGACAATGAACAGAGTATCCATGAAGGACACTCACCCACAGTGCACATTAAATGAAGGGTGTGTTAAATGAGACAGTCTGCTCAGTCTCCATATGTTCACCTTGTTTTACTACTCCTTGCTGAATTGGTGCAGTTCATGGTCTGCTATTAAAAATGCACATGGTAATTCTTTTTTTTTCCCCAGTAGCTTATTTTAATACCTCTTTTTGCAGAATTGTTGTGCCACTTACATCTAATGTGCAATGCAAGATTTGACTACTCAACAACTGATACAGTACATCAGTGTAAATATTTATGAGCACATTGTGTTAGATGTTATGGTACAGGTATGCCTTACCGAACTCTGAAAAGTTACACTGCTGCATGTCTTCTGTATTCAGCTGTTCCTATGCCAAGCTCACCTTATGTGGCTACAAAATTGTCTTGTTAGGTACCTAAACGCTGTTACCCAAAAGGTACTATACTTCTCAGAAAACTTCAAAATATCCAGTTGTGTCACTGGATGAGGATGTAAAACTGTGAACTTGTACAATTGCTTTGTATGAGCATGTCTGCTACTGTGCAGGTTTTGCTACTATATAATGCCAACTATAATTGTATTCACATTTTAGTTTACCTGTCAGTTCTGGGTGCATGTTCACATTTGACAAAAATTCTTAAATATATTAAAATAGAAACATCCAAAAAACTACAAAGTATAAGCAAGAGCTCTCTCTACTGTCTACTAATTAACTTTTGAGAATTTGAAACTATGTTGATATACAGCTGCACTGATTTCTGAGACATTTTTAATTTTTTTAACCTGAATTTTAGGAGTCAGTTGACAGTAATTTCTTATTTATAATATTTGTGAAAACAATATCAGTAATTCACATGTTAATGTGCCTCATGTACTTAATATAGTAAATGGAATGGCGAATCCCTACCTGCACAGAAAATGCCACATTGTGTTGTTTCTTTCATCACTCACTTTGGCGTGCAATTATTTAGTCAACTGCACTGCCTGAATGTGGTACCAAAGATCATACCTCAGGATAAGGAGCTTACGTATGCTCCCAGCCAACACCCTATTGGCTTCCATTAACTATGTGAAAATCTAAGCTAGGCTAGGCTGTCTCTGGCCCATGTAGTGCAGTTCTTAGAAGTACAGTGGAACCCTAGATTGTGAGTAACATGGTTTACGAGTGCTTTGCGAGATGAGCAAAAAATTTTTATAAAATTTAACTTGGTTAACGACCGATAACTTGCAAAACGAACGTTTTCATATGAAGTATGATGTGATTTTCATATCATACCATACTTCAAATTAAATTAGGGAGGTGTGCAAAATGTGGGAAACAGTACAAAATTTACTAGGAAAGCACCACCCGAATAAGGCTGTAGCAGCGCGAACGACAAACCTGTTTAACAACAATGCAATGTCACATCCATCCATCCATTATCTGACCGCTTATTCTTGATGAGGGTCACGGGGAAGCCTGGAGCCCATCCCAGAGCACATAGGGCGCAGGGCAGGGGACACCCAGGGCGGGGGCCAACCCACCACAGGGCACACACACACTACGGGCAGTTTGGACACACCAATCAACCTAACCTGCATGTCTTTGGACTGTGGGAGGAAACCGGA
>JABJVR010007917.1:0-11090 GCA_025773905.1 Chitala chitala | reverse complement strand
CCTGCACTTTCTCTGCAGATATGGGATGTGACACAACAACGACCCTATTAGCTTGCCCCACACGTAAAGAAACACACACACACACACACAGACACAGACACACACACACACACACACACACACACACACACAGCCAAGTACACTAGTCCTCCAGGGGCTGCAGTCAAGCAGCATTGTCTTATCAGAATTTAATTTAACCATTACGGATTCATGAGATCCAGACTTTGAGAGAGGCCAGAAGGGACTGACACTTTGATTGGTTACAATCTACTAGTAGCCATGGAATAAATAATAAATATGAGCTGATATTTGTTCTCCTATTCCCCTGACTCCGATAATAAACGTAAAACGCAGTTTTTCCCTTTGCTCAGATATTTGTCTGAATAAACAATAGTGTATACAGGTTTTAGTGGGCCAAGTCCCTGGGGTGTAGTTTTGCTTTCTATCATTTACACAAAATCGCTGGAAAAATTATATACAAAATATATAAAATGAATACGGGTTTCCTGTGAAATCCAGGATGCTTGTGGATAAGCAGTATTGCAGCAGTCTAGCACAAAAACACAAAACTTTACTAGGTATTCACTGTGTGTGAAAGAGCCTGATTTTGGAAGTGGGTCAGACACGTAAAAAAATCAACTGAATTGTTAGTCTTGCAATACTAATTAGAAGTAATTTGGCTTACAGTTGCTTACGATTCAAACTTACTAAGTAGATGTGTTGTTGCTGACATTAGCTAAAATTGATTTAATACAGAGGAACCACCTGACCAATCCACGAGGAAATTCTGCTCTCCTGTGATTTGTGTTTTTCTTTGTTTATCACCTTAATACTTGTGATCCACAGTTCTGCACCAGACGCATCTGGTGCTATGGGGGAAACCTACAAAAAACCTGAACCCTTACTGGCAGCTAGCAGCCCCCAGGCGTCTGACAGTCCTGAGAAGCCACACGACACAAGGCAGGTGGGGTGTCTACACCGGCAGAATTAGTGGTAATTAATTTTGCTACCATGGAGTTTCCAGTAACAGTTGGTGAGGAAGGCCACATAAGGATTATCCCATTCACAGTTACAGTATGTCAATATTGTGTAAGTTTTTTCTTGAATGGAGAGGGAGTAACAACAGTGATCTTTTACACTGTTTCTTACCTTACTTCTGTTTCGTTAAAGTAAGCATTAAAGCCCTTGTCGCTTTTTGTCTAAACAGTCCATTGTATTAAAGCCATTGCAACACCGGACAAATTTCTGTAACATTACCCAGATAGTTTTGTCATGATTTTATAACACAATGAGGACATTAAGTAAAGGCAATGATTCTCAGCTGTGGAAAAAATAGAACATTAAAGGGTGCCCTTGGGGAAAAGTATGACAATAAACATGACCTGGTGCAGGGTTTTTCATGGACCAACATCTGTGCTACTGAGATAATCAGGGATATAAGACCTTGCGTTTCAGTGAACGTAGCGACACAGCTGTACGTGTGCAGCTGAGCTGCACATAGGCATTCTGGGTAATGTAATGAGACAGGAGTGCGCACTGTATCACTCAATCTCCCCTACTCACGGAGCCCATCCTGCAGAGTCTCAGATAGCCAGCCAAGGACACCTCTGTAGCTTCCCAGGGTGTAATTTGCCTCAGGGAAGTACCGACACTGTATAACTGCAATCTTCACCAACATTTCTCACTCTCGTGAGCTTATTGAATTTACAAGCACCCTGAAACAGAAAAACCGGCAAACCACGTAACCACTACAATCTCAAACAACTACTAAACAACACACTGGAGCACTGCACTTTACACATCTAAATACAAATTTAGAAAACGCAGCAGTGTCATAGTATAATTAATTAATTAATTTTGACGCGGTGCAGGTCTCTGAATGACAGCGGCGAGCCTCCATTTTGTTCTGTGTACTGCCTTTTCTGCAAGGCAGCAAGTAGCCATAGAAACACGTGGCCCACCCGCAGCAGGTACTGTCTTGTGTGTTGCACTCTCACTCAGTACTTCACGACACTTTCACTAAAAAAGGGTAATAAAAACAGTGAGTGCCCAACAAAAGGAACCATGATGTGATCCTGGTTAGAGGGGAGCGGCCCACACCTCCGCAGTGTGTCTCTGTGTATGGGAATTCTGTGAGCCCCATGCCAGTAGAGGACATGGAGGTAGGGGACGGTGACCCGAGTGGCACCTCTGATGCCCCCTCCCATCCCTTCGGGGCGGTAATTAGGTGACATTTCTTTCTCTGCTTCTCAGCGGTCTGTAAGTAGGTCGTGCCATTTCAACAGAAGGAAATGAGACAGTTGAAATCCTTTAGGCCCTGAGCATTTTTTTACCCATGCATGTCTGTTTCCTGTTCATTGTCACACATGCCAAGCTGGTATGGCTAAGAGTTCGCATGAGGTCACGTGATTTTAAAAGTCTGTGAAACTCTGACTTTTCCCAGACTTTTTCAGGCTTAGCTAGAAACAACTCATTTCTATACCATGCTTGTCAGAAGCTTAAAAATTAAAATCATAGTGGTGTGTAGGCTGAAAATGTCACCAGAACCGAATAAGTCTACATTTGTATTTTTATTTCTGAATCTTGTGTCTTCTGAAGAGCAGCAGAATAACAGAGGAGAGACAGAGGCTGCTAACTGCATTTCATCAAAAGATTAAAAGATCAGATAAATTCCCCAGTAAATTCTTTATTGATTTCCCACTGGCTAACAAAACAGAAATTCCAGGCTTTTTCAAAAGCAAACTTATCTACCATTCTGAAGAGGTGTGTCTACCACATAACTGTCTGGACTGACGCAGGAATGTGGAGCACATAACATATTTTCAAAAAGAAAGAATGCGACAGTGAGGACCATCTCCTCTGAAAAGGAGGTGTGTAAGATCTATGCAGTAAGCCATGACTACTCCTGTGCATTCTGTCACCTTTATATCTCTTTTTAATACTTGGCTGACCCTTTTTCATCAGGGCAGCATCACAGAGCTAACACTCTTTCCTCTATTTCCTCTCCTTCATAGAAAAAGAAGTGAAAGAGATGCTTTAACAATTATCTGCAGAGTATCCTTCTTATAGAATTATTTTAGAGATTATACAATGAGCACCCATGTACCAAAATGTCCGTCAGGCATTAAAAAAATAATAATTAATGTTGAGGGCAGACTAAACAGTTTTATAAGTACATGGATGATATGTGAAAGTTTTCTCTCAGCTTCTCAAAGCTAAGCCTTGTATAAGTACTGTCTCCATCGTTCACCAGTGGGAATTCACTGTCAGGACTGACTCCTAAAAGACAGGGAACAGAACCATGCAATTAACAAAAACAACTAGCAGTTTTTCAGGTGTCACAACTGGCCCTTCTAAAAAGATAAAAACAGAGGAACTGTCAACAGAAAGCATATTGCCCGACATGTAAAACATGGTTAGTTAGGTAGATGCCCTATTAAATTCACTCCTACTTCGATAACACTCTGGCTTTTTGTTTATGTTTTATTTGGGGAGTTTGCTTATTATACAGCTGAAGGACATAAAGTCAGTGCTGGAAGTCACCAACAGTAGGGCTCACATTAGGTAGCACACTAACAAAGAGGATGGCACTCAAATAATGCTGTGCGAGATTTTAATTAACATGCCACAGCCCTGCATTGTACCAGGAACTGTTACCATGCAACACAACCATTTGGGGAAAACAAAAAAAAAAAAACACGAGTTTGTTGTTGTTCTTTTGTTCCATTCTGTTCTTCTATTCTGTATTGGCTTTGATCTCCAGCTGTGCTGAAGTGGGTGGGTCTTATTCATTCAACTTTCGCACACCGCAAAACTCGCCACGTGTAGCCAAGCAGCTCTTTCACAGACCACACTCAGACACCATTTACGGAGACATCTTGCTCCTCAAGGACACGTTTTCTTTGTGCGACGTGCCTGTGAGTGGAGAGCTGATCAGCCCCTGCAAAATAAACCCAGAGGAGTGTGATAGAAAGAAGCACCACCTGAACAAGTGCATCTTAAAATATCCAAGGTCAAATTGTGGCTTGGTCTCACCGACCATAAGGTCAGCTACCTTCAGGTGACCATGAAGCTCATTACATAGACCCAGAACAGTCTTTACTTATAAAAAAAAACCTCCGGCACATCGTCTACTTTCTACGTTTTGCAATTAAAAAACCGCAATCCATTAAGATCCACAGTAAGGGATGGGCTTTTTCATCTGGGAGTAAACAGTGGAAAACCCAATTTGCTACCCTACTCACGTCCATCAGTTGTGTGAACATGGGGGTGTAGCGGGTTAATGTCAGCATTAATGTCAACATGCTTGCCTTTCATCTACACCTAGACCCCGAGGGGCGTTCATCGCGCGGGCTCATCCGTACATGGAGACACCGTGCTCTGAGACAAGAAAAGAAATAGATACACATCGTTTTTAAAGAGTTCAAGAATCAAACCGCAGTCTAATTTATGACTGTTAATGAATTTCTCCTGCGTGTACGAGACATAAGACCTAGTCCAGGGCAACGCTGTCATGTCATAAGATTAGGCAGTGGACACCATCTCTGGGAAGCAAAAATACACTTTCAATTAATCTGCCCGTACAGAAGATAAAACCACTGTTGGTCGTATTTGCTTTGTGCACAGTTTTGTGTGTCTTCACTTTCACATAATTATAAAAGGAGAGCAGCAGTAGCATTGAGGGAAATGCGGTCTGTCCCATCTGCACAGACTGGAATGAAGGCTGCGCATCTGAGAATTCCACTTTTGCCATTTACTGCAGGTCAGAAAGATCAAAGTGAAGCTGGGGCATCTCTTACAACAGTTACTATGAAGGCACATTCAAAGCATGAAATTGGCACTGCCATGCCAAAAGCTTTCAGTTAAAAACCAGAGCTATTTGATCAGCGGGGTGAATGTCATGCTTGCATTGATGGTTTAAAATTAGCTGGTACATGCACACCCACTGAGTAGCACTGCACCGCAAACACTGCCAGAGCTATTTTCTATCCTGACCTGGACAGCAATCACTTGAGCTGAGACAAACACTCCAAAACCATGAATCACTTTTTAACTAACTGGATGAGTAATGTGGATTAAATAACCTCTACAGAGACTGTGAGCTCAGCTGTCAGTTTGTGGCTAAACCATTTGACAAAACGTTGTTGCGTTTGTGTCACAGCATTTCTGCTAGACATAAATACATACAAACATGGCAAAAAACAATTAAAATTGGATGTCACCGCAATAAGTGTTTTTCTTGATAGCTTTCTTGTTCGGGTTAATAAGTAAATAGATTAGTAAGTAGCTTAGTACATTTAAAAAAGTACACCAATTATTTCTGTCGAGTGGTGCAAGCAACTGTCTTTTTTGAGTAAATTGTGGCAAAACGTATTTGTTTCCATGACAGCAGCTATGGAGAAAAAGTCTTGGCAATCTCAGTTCTTAAAGCCTTCTTAATGGAATAGACAGGCAGGCAGAGTAATCAAACAGCTTTCAGTCCTTGTGTCAAGGTGCACTGATGGGTGAGCAGTGTTAGAAATAACAGGATGAATACGGTTAGAACATCAGCTTTGCCTTTAAGGGCCCACTGTCTCATGTGCACTAACAAAGCACTACAAGGAGGAGAAAGGGTGGAGGGGCAGGTTTACTAACCCCAACATGGCAAATGCAAAGTCTGAAAATTTACCTCTGTGTAATTCATAGATACACCCAAGGACTCTGTTGTGTTGATCTGAGCCAGCAAGTTATTTTCCCTGGAGGTGTTTATAAGAGATTATGGAAAGATTTTTAAAAAATGCATGTGATGATTCCTACGCCTTTTCACTTTTGTTAAGCCCACACCAAAACTAGCACCGAATTGAACATAAAGAACAATGTTGCCATTAGACAAAAAATGTGCTGCATGGTTCTGTTATCAGCGGTCATGTTTTCACTAAGGGTTTACAAAGACATCAAAACTTATCTGGCATGGTATTTTATTGACAGACATAACTAACCTGCAGTCAAAAAAGCTCTTGTCTCTCTGTCCAGCTGTCAAGTTGCATGCTGTCCTTTTTATGCTGAATCATGTTATTTAATCCACAATTTCACAGAAAATGTTTTATTCCCATTTCCATGGGAAACTAAAATGAAACATTCTGTTTTATCACTCCGTTTTCATTGCTCCGTTGCCTCAGCAGGGCTAATGAATTCTCTTTCAGTACCTCGTTTTAAGATCCATAGGATCTGCCTACCCACAATACTGTGCTCCTCTGGATCTCCCTCTCTTTCTCTCAGTCTCTTCTGCTGCATCCTCTTACAGGTGCTTTGGAATGGCCTTGGTGTTTATCCTGCACCATAGGATATGGATATCGCGTGTACTGTGCTGCCCTGTCTAGTTTTGTGTATTTCTATGCTCCTTGTCTGGTTTAGTACACATTTGATCTCTATGTCATTCTGCATTCTACCCTTCACCTCTGATTATTACATTATTATGTGTACCTAGTTTGACTGCCTTGGCTCCCTGTATTAGCTCTGCTGTTCCCCTTAGTTCTGGCCAGTTATTATTGGGTCATATGTTAGTGTGTTTTCCTCTTCTGGGCTTCTCAGATCCTCTCTATTTCCATGTATCTGTTTAGTTCCTCATGTACTCTTCTGTGCTCTCCCAGTCCTGATTTTTGCTAGTGCAGCATCTAGCTTTCCCCTCACGTCTGTTTACTTTGTGTCAATTACTCCAGTCTCACTGTTCCGTTTAATTTGGTATCGTGTTTCTATAATAAATCAGTCCCACACCTAGATCTGTACTCACTGACGGAATTGTTACAATGGACAGTAATAAAGTGAGCTTTCAGTCTGTATCTCCCTCACTTCCAGGCCCATAAATTGAGAGAATTCTAACTTCTGAGTAACTTCACTGATGATATACCATTGTACTGAACTTAGTCCAGACCTACATTTCTATTTGCGTCCCTCATACAGACATATCTGTGTAAATGCACATACCTGGCCAGAGGTGTACAGCACCATGGTGGAACCAACAAAACCAGGATGGCAGCCCGGTTGGTCAGAGGGCATAACAGATGAAACAGGGTTCCTTTCTCAGCTGTTCCTCTTTTTTTAACACAGTTGTGAGAAGGTTGTGTGCAGGGAAATGTCATGAGGCTGGGTTTAGGTGAACTCATACATGGTAATAAATCACGGGCTCCATGGCCGCAGGTGCCTTGGTCAAAGAAAAGTACCTGAACTTGACTGGACTAATTACCTCATTAGCTTTAAATTAGGTCAGCTGGGTAAATTTATGATGGTGTGTTTGCACAAGCTTGTGTGTGTTTTATCTGTTGAGAGTGGTGTTTTACTTGTGCCATGGAGTTACACTGGTGTTTCTAAATAATGTTCCCGTCACTTAAAGAGACGGTAACCCCCATTTTTGACTCGGTGCTTTATCACTAAGGCCTTGGCTGGGTAGAGTCCCACTGCTCTTTGTCTCTCCTGCCCATATAGTGGACATCCAACCGCATAAAAGCTCTCACTGGAGAATTGTTTCAATAGCAAGATTTTTTAGGGTAGCCAAGCAGTCGTGACCTATCTAGCTATGTTGAAGACGAAGTTGGTTATAATCTTACAAATACAACTGATATTAACTTTTTTTTTACGGTTGTATCATCAGGGCATGAAAGAAATCAGTCAATACAAATACAAACAGACATCAGGTGAAGCTAGTGTTTTTTATTGACATGAACAGTCATTATATTTTAATAATATTTAATAATAACATAATATTTTTATATAACAACATACTATTTTGTTATTCAGTCTTTATAACATGGGAAAAGTAAAACGGCATGTGTTATTACATAGGCCCCAATTAGTACCCTGATGTTTTTTTTCTCAGCAGTGAAGAAATACCATTAATTATTAATGCAGGTGGTCAGGGCAGTCAATGAAGTGTGCTGTTTTCTAGAGAAACTGTCAGATAGATTGCTGCTCTATTGGGGTTCAGAGTAGCAGGGAGGTAAGAAAGGGATGTATGTTTCTCTAATGGAGTCTGGTGCAAATGTACATGAATGTTGTGATCAGTAGTACAACGTTGTAGCGAAATTAAGAAGCGCACTGTATATTAATGTAACTGCATAGTTTTAAGGCTATATTGACGCTATAAATTTGCACGGCTAGCTGGAAAACACAATGGGGAATTAATATAAGCACAAAGAGCAGAAATGTCACTGGTCAGAGGAATGTTAATGTTTGTAATGAAAGGCAGAGAGAGAGAGAGAGAGAGAGAGAGAGAGAGAGAGAGAGAGAGAGAGAGAGAGAGATAGTGAGAGAACACACAATGTGTGACAAAAGAAAATTCCAAGCACACGTGCTTCCTCTTGTTGCTCTCTCCGCTTATCCTTGGGTTTCATTGGTAGTTATGGTGGAGCCTCTGAGCTCCGAAGAACTGCTACGACATCGTGACAGAACGCGGTGACAGGCGTACTGCCTTACAATATAGTGGGAGGTTTTCACAGAATGAAATTAATGAGGAGATTGCATCGGTAGCATCCTGGGTGACAACCCATTAGCGCTGCAAGATAGGGGTACTAACGAGGTGCACTAATTAACTGGCTCTCGCCTGCATTCTTTAGCATTATCGTTTTTCATGAGTTCTGAACGAAACGGCAGTCGCCAAGGAAAACAAACATTACGTCCTACCAGATGCAGTAGAGGGTTAATTTTTATCCAATTTTTTATCCCTCAAATATCCACTATGCCATGGCCCTTGGTGCTTAAACGAAAATTGCTGGTGAGAGTGATATCGTTGTGCGCTTTACTTAAAGCAGCATGCATTTCACGTTTCATAAAAAACAGCGGACCATTTTGCACGGACAGGCCATTGCGCGCGCGCAATAATAAGTGCAACTTAGCATAACGCAGAATCAGTGGGAGTAACCCTAGAAACAAAATTTAATAAAACGCGATGAACATGCTGGGAAGGAGTTATTAAGTGGCCAAGCGGCCTGGTGGCTCAATGGGTAGAAAATCCGCCTGGATGCAGAAGTCTCCTGGTTTGAATCGCAGCCCAGCCACCAGGTGGGTCTTTAAGCAAGACACCCAGCGCTGGCTCGTTGTAACATTTTGTCGCTTTGGATAAAAACGTCAGATAAATGAATACATGTAAAATTCTTCTTAGTGAAAGATCTAAGCAGATACAAACAACAAACTGGATTAATGAGCAAATGACAATATTCCAGTAACTGATTTCATAGCTTCATCTTTATAATAATTATTTAGGTACCTTAAAAGCTCACTTCCATGGTATAAAGCAATAAATTACTGATACCTTTATAATAATTGCTTGACTTAATCGTGTGCACTTTGATTATAGGACAGCACTCGCTGTTAGTTAGATTCTGTGATGCTGTTTGACCTCGTTTGTGACATGCACGTGTACAATCATTGTAAATCGCTTTGGACAAAGGCGTCTGCTAAATGAATAAATGTAAATGTAATCCTTTTTTCAGTTAATCCAGTACTTATTTTAAACAGTTTCCCCGGTTTGATTTTTTAGTTTAGTTTTTTGTGATCATAGGTTTTTGTAATCATAATTTTTGATTTTACTTTTTTGTATATCATAATAGAGAAAAATCTGCGGCTCATTTTAATGACAAGCAGGGAAACCGTGAAAACGTTTTTAAAAGCCTTTAAAATAACTAGATGCTTCCATATTTCCATACAAAATAAAACCAAGGTCATACATCCATCTCCAGCATTAAAAGTCGTTTTTTTCAGCATGAGCCATGTGAATTGGTTTGTTTAGTACACAAGAGTATTAAACATTTCAATCACTCTAGCTTATATACAATGAAGAACAGTATTTCAAATACCTCTATCGATAATACAAAATATAAAGAGTTCTTAAAAGCTCACTTCCTTGGTATAAAGCAATAAATTAGTGAGCTTCAAAAACTTTTTCATCAAAAGACATTTCATGTTGTGGTTGAGACCAAGGAAAAATCATGTTTAAAATGAGCTTCAGGGATTTCAGTAAACCTGGTAACTGTTTTCCCATAAAAACATATTTGTGTAATTCTAAATTTTAACACTGTAAGAATGTATGATTCTTGAAAGTTTTGTTGTGCTTTATTAATATAATTGTAATAACCCACACAGCAAAAAAAAACTATGTTGTCAGCACAAGATATTTTATGTGACTCTTTTCCTGCCATGTAAATAATTGTGTTAAGAAGATAATTTAGAACAGATTTTCTGTAAAACTGCTCATAGTACAAACACATTGAGGTCAGTCAAACAGGAAGGCAAGTTATTGCCTTGCATCCAGAGCTGCTGCTGAACCAGGAAGCCGACCAAAAGACATTGCATGTCAAGGTGCATCATAACACTTGTCTGAGGAAGAAAGTGTCCTAACATGAGCCTGACACACACACACACACACACACACACACACACTTGATCACCCTGCCTCCCACCAAAGAGAGAGAATCTATTGTTTGCAGAATAGCATCATGCTATTTTTGGGTCATGTAAACAAGCTAGTGTCGGAAATTCAGACCCATGTTGGCACTCTATGCAGTCTCAGAACTGGTGCAGTCATAACCAATTGAATGCTAAAAGACATGAGCAAATGCCTGTAACTGTCGTGTTGTTTTAAAACAACAAAATGACATTTCCTCTGTCAGACAGGTTATTTTAAGAAAACAAGTGACTTGTCTGTTATGCTTTTGCAATTGAATTTAGAGATGTACAGCTGTACAATCATGTTTTAAAACTGTAACCAAAAGTCACAGAGCTTGAAAATCTGATAATACAAAACATGCCCTTTTAGTCTGACAAACTAAGATGTCAGTGGGTTTCAGTCCTAGTTCTGAGCACCCACTATTGTACATGCCAGTTGTTTTAAAGAAATTGCCTTATTTGGCATCTGTAAGATATACTATATCTAATATGTGTTGGAAAGCATGTTAAAGATGCAGTTCTGTTCATGACTATGTCATTATTTGTATTATTGGCCATGATCATAGTTGTGTAAAATTACCAAATTAATTAATATCAGCCCCTCCTCGAGCTGCCACCTTAAAGTGGTGGAGGGGTTTGTGTGCCCAAATGACCCTGGGAGCTACGTTGTCGGG
>JABJVR010007915.1:0-11091 GCA_025773905.1 Chitala chitala | reverse complement strand
TCCCTTTCTCTGTCCAGATGTCATGCCTAATATCTTCCTAGCTGTCTCCCTCACCACTTCTGCAGTAGTTGCCCAGTTATCCTGTACCTCTTTGTGTCCACCCAACATCTGGCTCACCTTATCCCTAAATTTCACACAAAGGGCATTGTCTTTCAGTTTCCACCATCTGATCCTTGATTCAGTCCTCACCTTCTTTCTCTTCCTAATCTCCAAGGTCATTTTACAGACTACCATATGATGCTGTCTAGCTATGCTGTACCCTGTCACCACCTTACAGTCCTTAATCTCTTTCAAATTGCATCTCCTGCATAGGACATAGTCCACTTGCGTACACCTTCCCCAACTCTTATAGGTCACCCTATGCTCCTCTGTCTTCTTAAAATATGTATTCACCATTAAGATACTGTTAACACTAAGATACTGTTAAATAAAACACAAGCCTGGTACACAATGAAAATTAACAAGCGTGTGTTAATGTAAGGAGCAGAAACACACAGCTGACAGTAGATGGTATTAATGAACACAAACAAACTCACATTTCCTCAGTCCTTGTCTGATCCTGCACTGTCCACCATGGTCCACCCTGTAGGACAAGCAGGAGAGACAGTGAGACACACACATACAGAAAGACAGTGACTGAAACACACACAGTGACTCAAACGCACAGACACGTGTTCATACAGCTGTCACACAACACACACACACACACACACACACACACAAACACTCTGTGTACTCACTCCAGTTTCCCCAGTTTACAGCTGGGATCCCCCAGTAGAGCAGACAGCAGGATGACTCCTGAGTCTCCTGGGTGGTTGTAGCTCAGATCCAGCTCCGTCAGGTGTGAGGGGTTTGAGCTCAGAGCTGCAGCCAGAGAAGCACAGCCTGCCTCTGTGATACAGCAGCCAGACAGTCTGCACACAGAAAAACATTATAACTGTGTACGGCATGTTAGAGAACTGCAGCAGCGCTGTTGAATGCACAAGTATAATTGTATGCCATGCGGAGCATGATATTTGTTTCTAAACTACAGATATCAATATAATTTGTGTCTGTATGCATTACCACATGCTGCAGATCCCGTGAAACTGAAGCGATCACAGGTATCATTGTTACATGGAAAGCAACACTTCAGGCTGCTTAGATTCTCTTGGTAAGGAGACATGCAGTTACTAAGGAGAAGATGAGATGTTGCCCTTTGAATTACAAATTATGTACTTTAAGTTAGCTTGGAATTTACAAATGTATTTTCATATATCTCTTAAAATGTTAAGAAATGTTTGTCCTATAGTAAAACGTGATTGGATTTCTTTCATTAAAAAACTAGTATTTCTCAATTGTTTAGTAGATATCAGCAAAATCAAATAAAGTATTATCAAGAAAGAAGTACATGTAAGATTAAAAAAGAGGTTAATGAAAGAACCGACACACTACAGGAAAAAAGTTACAAAATTTATTGTTAAGTAATAGATCAATATTCATATTCAAGTAAAAGCACTGACCTCAGTGTTTCCAGTTTACACTGTGGATTCCCCAGTCCAACAGAGAGCAGCTTCACTCCTGAATCCAGCAGGTCATTGTCACTCAAGTCTAACTCCCTCAGCTGTGAGGAGGTTGAGCTGAGAACTGAGGCCAACACTTTACAGGATTTTTCTGTGAATTTACACCTGTTCATTCTGCAATAAGAAGGAATATGAAGACATACTGTCACATCTAGCGCCTGTAGTGGCCTACCCTGACCACTATTTCCTCTTTCTCCCCTGTCTGCATTCCTTCTGACTTGATGTTCCTTAGTTAATGATATTAGTGTTGTCACCTGTGTCTTGTTATCTATTCTTCTTTATTTAAACCTTGTCCTTCTTATTGTTGTAATCCTTATGTTTGTGAGTGCTATAGTAAGATATTCTTTGTAAGTACCTTAGTACATTTCCTATTGCTACCCCTTGTGTTAGGCATCTGTTTCCTTGTAAACCTCCCTTACTGCACAGGTGACCTTGCCTCTCTCACCTCCCCTAACCATTGTTACAGAATAACCAGCTAAATGAAGAGGTACATCAAAAGGGAGGGCTATCAGAGGGTGCTAAAGAGCCTATAATGGAGTAGGACATGTTTTGTCGGGCTCTCACTAAACAATAATATTTTATATATAAAAACTCCTTCTTTTACTTTTCAGTTTATTTCAGTGACCAATTAACAATACATACTCACACCGTCCTGATTAGTTCTGTATTTTTTAGTTTCAGTTATGGCTGCGAGCCTGAGAAAATATAAATTCGATGGCATCAACCCGCGCCAAAATGGACCAGATTAAGGTTACCATGAAAGACATGGAAAGCGGACTGTCTACATGGTCAGATGAAGTGGTCACAATGCAAACTACAATAACTAGTCTGCAGGAAGAACTGTCCGACCTGAGAGCAAAATACGATGAGGTGGAAGGGAAAATGCAGAGATGTAACATTCGGATACTGGGAGTTCTGGAAGAACCAGGTTCAAGCTCCACTGTGTCCGTATCTAAATTACTGACCGAAGTTCTGCAGATGGACAAGGACCTCCTTATTGAACACTTGTATAAAAGTCCCATTTCCAAGAGGCAAGGAGGGAAACTGCGCACCATAATCACTAAATTACATTACCATCAGGACTGTGTCAAGGTACTGCATCGTGCTCAGTCCCTAGGTCCAATTTGCTTTAAGGGGGTGAAAATACCCATATTCCCCGATTACGCTCCGGGTGTGGTCAAGGCCTGTGTGGCTTTTACAGAGGTTAGAAAGCTTCGGCAGGGATGGGACGGTGTACGTTTTGGCATTTTGTCTCCTGCGCGATTCCGTATTTCTTATAAGGGCGAAGACAAGATATTTACTGATCCGGATAAGGCCATGCATTACGTTGCGCATACTATTACTGTCCCTGCGGAAGCCAGTTCTTAACTGTCAGGTTTCATTGTTTGCAGTGAAGTCCGTGAAGGATGTACATATTTCGTAATGTTGGCACTTGGATGATAAAAACGGTACTTATCCGAAACACTTTAAGTTGGGGTGATTACGTTGATGTTTCAATTTGAATTTCAGTAGACTGATACTAATGCTTTATAATTGTTTTGAGGAAGCTGTTGACTGGTTAATGTTTAGACTTGTTTATGTAATTTAGATGTTTCATGTTCATGTGTTGGTTCAGTGGGAGCCTGGCCTGATTTTTGGCTCAATAGGAAACCAAATAAGCACATTATGTGTGGATATGTTTGTTTGGGCTGGGTAAACAATCTTGTTTTCTTGGGCGATAGGATTAGGGTTCATGCCAGTCAGCAGAATTTTTCAATTCTTTCTTTCTCCTGTTTTTTTATTTTTTATTTTTATTTATTATTATTATTACTATTATTATAAATATTTATATTATTACTCTTTTTTTTCCCTTCTGGCTATATTTCACTTTCTGGGAATCGGCAGTTTCACCTTTGCTATTAATTCCTCATAACAAAAACAGGTGCTTCTTTTAGACAGGCTAATGACTGTCTGATTAATTTTGTTAGTTGGAACATTAAATCTCTAAATCATTCTGTGAAAAGGAAAAAGGTCCTTATTCATTTACAATACCTCAAAGCTGATATTGCTTTTCTTCAAGAGACCCATCTGAGCACCTGTGATCAGTCTAAATTAAGGGAGGGGTGGGTTGGACAATTATATCATTCCAATTTCCGGTCAAAGGCAAGGGGAGCCGCTATTTTGATTAATAAAAACCTACCATTTGTTGCAATAACTGTAGACTCAGATACTGCGGGCTGCTATATTATTGTAGTTGGGCAAGTGTATGGGCTTCCGCTCATTTTGTTCAATGTGTACGTACCCAACTGGGATGATGATTTTGCTAGCTTCCTGTCTAAGATCCCAAATATGGCAACCCACCACCTTATTATAGGTGGTGATATAAACTCTGTCCTTTCTACTGTTTTGGATCGCAGATATTTTTTTCAGAGAACTATCTCTAAATCAGCAAAAGCTATACAGAATTTCTTGGAGACTTATGGACTAGCAGACGCTTGGTGCTTCCGAAATCCTACTACCAGAAAATACTCATTTTACTCTCCAGTACATGATACCTTTTCATGCTTATATTATTTTTTCTTAGATAAAAAAACTTCTTCCTCTTGTAACAGATTCTGATTATAAAGCCATAATGATATCAGACCACTCCCCACTCACTCTGTCGATTGCTATCCCCAGTGCAGGATCCAACTATCATTCTTGGAGGTTCAACTGCTCGCTACTTTCAGATGAGAGGTTTGTGAGTTTTATGAGATCAGAAATAGAGTTTTTTTTGAATATCAACCAAACTCCTGGTATGTCATTTTCAACAGTTTGGGAATCCTTGAAGGCATATTTAAGGGGGCAGATTATTTCTTTTTGTGCAAGACAAAATAAGGAGACCACAGAACGATTTACAAAGCTAGCTGATAAGATAAAGGAATTGGATTCAATATGCAGTGTGTCACCTACACCAACTCTACTTAAACAAAGCCAATTATTACAAACAGAATATAATCTGATCTCAACAAGACAAGCAGAGTATCTGATTTCTAAATCATGCCTCTCACTTTACGAGCACGGGGATTTCCGTCAGAATTCTATAAAATTTTTTCCAATCAGCTCACCCTTCTGTTGGCGTCAGTTTTTCAAGAAAGTGTTTCTTCTGGATCGTTACCTCCTTCTATGCGCCAAGCAGTCATTTCTTTAATTTTAAAGAAAAAAAGGACCCTCTGGACTGCAGCTCATATCGTCCAATTTCGTTGCTGAATATAGACAAAAAAATTGTACCAAAAATTCTGACCCACCGTCTGAAGAAAGTTCTGCCTTCAGTTATTGTTTTTTTAATGTTAGGCACCTGTTGAATATTATATATAGTCCATCTTTATCTGACATTTTGGAAACAATTATTTCCTTGACACTGAAAAAGCATTTGATCGAGTGAATTGGGATTTTCTTTTTTACACTCTTAGTAAATTCGGTTTCGGCCCTAAATTTATATCTTGGATAAAAGTGCTATACTCATCCCCACTGGCTGCCGTTCGGACTAATAACAACCTATCCCCTTTTTTTGAGCTTGAGCATGGTACGAGATAGGGGTACCCTTTGTTGCCCCTTCTCTTCACTGTAGCTATTGAACCATTGGCTATTGCATTAAGGGAAAATTCCAATATTAAAGGTATTTCCCGTGGGGGCCTGGAACATAAAGTTTCCCTCTATGCTGATGATATGTTGCTGTTTATTTATGATTCTTTAAATAGCCTACCAAAACCTGTGGACTTATTGGAAGACTTTGGTGAAATATCTGGCTACAAAGTTAATCTACAAAAAAGTGAACTGATGCCAATTCACAGCAATGTGACACAGTTTCCTGTCTCAACCCCCTTTAAGCTTAGTTGTAGAAAAATTAAATATCTGGGGATCTGGGTAACGTATAACCAAGCCGATCTGTACAAGGCTAATTATCAGCGCTTGCTTTCCAAAATGAAAGTGGATTTTGAATGATGGAACCTACTACCTCTCGCCTTGGGTTGCAGAATTAATATAATCAAGATGAATCTGTTTCCAAAATTCCTATATCTATTTCAGTGTGTCCCAAGCTTTCTAACAAAATCTTTTTTTAATAATTTAAGTAGTCAAATTTCTACTTTTATTTGGAACAAAAAACAACCATGTATTAAACAAAGTATTCTACAGAGGCCTCGTGAAGCAGGAGGAATGGTACTTCCAAACTTTCTTTACTATTACTGGGCTGCTAATGTCAGGGCAATGCTACTCTGGATGAAGTATGATGTCAATCCTTCCACCTGGGTGGCTATAGAGGGAGCAGCGATGGGATCAGTGTCTCTCTTATCATTATTACGCACTAAATTGCCACAAACACAACTTACGTCTTGTTTTACCTCAAATCCACTGGTTATACACTCTGTTAAAATTTGGATTCAGTTTCGGCGACATTTCGGGCTTACTGATTTATGCTTGATGGCCACATTGAATGGGCATTGTATGTTTGCTCCGTCTTATACAGATAATGCTTTTGGGATATGGTAGAAATGCGGTGTTGTGTCTCTGGAGGACCTTAACTCTTGCCAGGGTCATAGTGTGGCCCACATGGACTCCCTGGGTCCCCAGGTTTCCCCATTGCTGGTGGAGGGCAATACTCTGGCTCAACCTTCATCTCAGGTCTTGTCCTTATTATCCCCAGTCACCTTGAAGTATAGCCAGTCTACTTCTATGATGCTTGGATCCTCTTTTCTGATGACTACTCTCCTTTAATGTATTGACTCCAAGAGGGTCTACTTTGGCTCTAAGAGTCCTAAGATATCCCTACAGTGAAGCCTGTAGGCAGGCCTCGCCTTACCTGTTCAGTTCCCGCCGCCTGCCCCACAGCCCAGCCCCCAGGTCTGGACTAAGGATCAAGAGAGGACCCACTCAACCATTGCCCAGCCTCTGGTCCCACAGCCTGCCCAGCCTTCAGTCCCACAGTCACCACTACAGCCACCTGAGTTCCCTAGTGGTTTCCCTAGACCTTCTCTCTTGTCTCCAGTGTTTCCTCTGTCTCTAAGGCAGTAGACTGCATCCAGAGCCCCAAATCCCTAAAGGGTTAACTGTGTCAGGACACCTTCACCTGCCATGAAGAGGGAACCCTTCCTGCGGCATACATGGGACTCTGCGATGGTAGACCCTGGACTTTACTGTATGACTGTTGCTCATGCCCTATGACAATTCTATGTCTTTTTCCAAGTGTTTAATTGATACTTGTTTTTTATGTGGAGCTTTTGTGTTTGGTTTGTTATGTTCTTCCTTATTTAAACCCTGTCCTTCCTTCAGTTCCCTGCTGGTTATTGTAGTGTTGTACTAATTCTTATGCTTGTGACTGCCATAGTAAGATATTTTGTAAGTACCTTAGTCTGTTTCCTATTGTCACCCCTTGTGTTAGGCATCTGTTTCCTTGTAAATAAAGCTCCCTTATTGCACAGTGGACCTTGCCTCCCCTCACCATCGTTACACATATGTGTACACATTCCTTTATATGTCCTACACATCTATAATGTTCAGTAGTACAATTAAAAACTCAAATCTGACTTCAATAATAATCAAATATCTATATAAGTGAAAGCACTGACCTCAGTGTTTCCAGTTTACACTGTGAATTCCCCAGTCCAACAGAGAGAAGCTCCACTCCTGAATCCAGCAGGTCATTGTCACTCAGGTCTAACTCTCTCAGCTGTGAGGAGGTTGAGCTGAGAACTGAGGCCAACATTTTATAGGATGTTTCTGTCAGTTCACCATTGTTCAGTCTGAAAGAAGGACGCGTAGTCAGACATATATGTAAGCTAATACGCACTATATATGTGCCTATATCTTAAACATCAATAATGCTCAGTATTGTATTAACACAGCAAAGACATATAATGTACCTAATTGCATTCCTGAAAATTCACAGTAACCTAACAAAATTCCACATTTAGGCATATAGCCTACCTGTAATTTATAACCACAAAATACATTTATGTTGAACAGTACAGCTTCCTATGCAAGAATTACAAAAGGTCAAAAGAAAAATTGTAAAATTTTAAAATTAAGATAATGCAGTAATGAAATAACATACAAGAATAAAATGAAAATCCTGTAGTGCTGTTGCGTTCTTCCTCTCCAGTACTGACTGTTACTGTAATTCCTTTTATGAAGAACTCGGTGACTGTAAGACCACACACTATCTTCACACCACTTCTGTGTACCAGTATAAAAGTTATGCTGACTGAAGTTCAGCAGTGGCTGTCTTTACTCACTCTGGAGCTCAGAGCTCAAACCAGTTTGCTTTTGATAAAGTACAGTTTGTAGCCCAGTGTTGTAGATAAAGCCACATAACACTGCGTATCTGTTTTATTACATTCAATACATTCTATATTTATTGTCACTTTTTATCTATAAGTCAATAATACAATATGAAAGCAGAGTGATCTTTATATTATATTCAGTGACTGTAATTATAGTCTGCCTGGTTACTCAATACTGTGACTGCAGCCATTGATACTGATCCATGTCTGTCTTGTCTGTCAACAGTAAAGGCCTGACTAATCTGATTAATCAAGAACTTTCATAATTACTCTGAGGTGCCCTGGTGGTTCAAAGGGTAGGGCATGAAGCAGGGATGCAGAAGTCTCCTGGTTTGAATCCCAGCCCAGCCACCAGGTGTGTTATTGAGCAAGACACCCAGAATTAGTTCATTGTAACTTGTATTTGAAATGTTGTAAGTCACTTTGGATAAAAGAGTCTGAATAAATGAAAACAAGGGAGAACAGATGGCCTGACACCTACCAACTGAAAACAGTTCCATCTGGGTCTGCTCTCCTGGGACACAGTAACAATTTCTCATTCTCTGTTGTGACAGTCTGCCCTGTGTCTTGAACACAAGATATTGCTGTTGTCTTACAAGTCTACATTATAGAGAAGGTGGCACATTCTCTCCCTTCACTCTATAAAAATTATACTTGTACAAATTACAAATCTCTATAGACTCTGATAGTTAATAAAATGGAAATAAAATTAAAAATAAAGTTTTTTTATCCTTTCTATGTAGTCCGTTAGAAAATAAAATTACAATAAATAGTTTGTTATTCTTTCTGTGCGGCCCGGTACCATATGATTCATGGCCTGGTTCTGGTCCATGGCCTGGCTGCTGGGGACCACTGGTCTGCACCATTTTTAATTCTTCAATGAAGTTAGTTTTTTGTTCTGTCAAACAGATGGAAACCATACTAAATGGCAGAATTAAAAGGTGCAGGTGCTTTTAGCTGTTTGGGCAGAGGCCATGAAAAACATTGTACTGTTCTGTGCATAACTGAGCTCTAAAACCACACTTAGTTCCTTTACCCAACTGAGCCACGCTCTAACAGAAATATTCAATCAAAAAAATAAATGTAAACATCAAGACAATGTAGGTCACAGGCCAACAAAGATATATACATGTGATTATCCTGTCATGCCCTGCCCTGTCATGCCTCCTCATGTTCGCAAGATGTCACTATTCACTTCCGACATGCCATAATGTTTGGTGCTAAGTGCATTAGTAATCTCCAATTGTGCCTCTTTATTGTCCTTACTTAAGCTCCTCTTTTGTGCTAGACTCTTGCTGGTTGTTGAGTCTTTAAACGTTTTTGTGTGTAGCCTTGTAAATGTAGTGTGAAAGGAGAAGATCTAGTCAGTTAGTCCCCAGCCTTGTTTCTACCTCATAACCATTTGTACCTTGCTTTGCGATTGGACCTCGCCTCAGCCTATCAGCTTCGTAACACATACACACAAATGTTCCGTAACATGACTTTTCTGATGACAGGCTGTCGTGATCACAGCCAAAGAGAGAAGAGTCTCTCTCATTACAGTTAAACTACAGTATCAATGCCTACCTGTATCCATATTATTATTGTACTTAAACTGACAGGTGAAAATCAGGATCATTTAATGGAGCTGATAATTGTATACACACCATATTATATCACAAATAGGGGTGTCCTTGATATACCCCACATAAACAAAACAACTCTTGGAACTAAAGCTTTGACCTACAAATTCTCAAAATTATATACATATATTATATATGTAGTCTACCCCCCACAAACACACAGCATGTCATAACTCACTGTAATTATGCCTGTAGGTGCAGCTGTACATTCAATTCAATTAAATTTATTTTTATATAACGCCTTTCGCAACAATGTGCCTCAAAGTGCTTTACACAGGAAATTGCAGATATTGAAGAATTAATACAAATGAATGAAGCCAGACAACAACGGAGGAGAGGAACCAAAAATTCCACAGTGTGGAGAAAAAAGTACTAGTAATATGACACAAATAACACAATTCAGTCCTCCTTTGCTCCTGGTGCTGAAGCCGTTCTCATTGGCCTTTGGTGTCTCTCAGGGGGCGCTTCGTCCAAGAGGATACATGACCTGTCTTCTGTGTTTTTCAGTCTGTCCTGACCGATGTACACACCTGTCCTGACCTGTGTACTCACCTGTACTAACCTGTCTGCACCGTTTCCTCCTCTTATGTGTTTATTGTACCATCTCCATGAATAACTGTTTCCTCACTCATTGGGCTATATTTTTGCATTGATTTGAATTGTGTGTCTGTAAAGTGACTTACAGAGCTGTTCTGGAGGCCTTGACCACTGGCAGAAGTCTCAGAAGACCTTCATCTGATCTGATGTATTTCTTCAGGTCAAACACATCCAGCTCCTTTTCTGACATCAGTAACACAAAGGCCACAGCCGACCACTGTGCAGGTAAGAGGTTTTCTTCTGAAACACGTCCTGAATTCAGGTAACTTTGTACTTCTTCCTCTAGAGAAGTATCACCTAATTCATTGAGACAGTGGAACAGGTTGATTGTCCTCTGTGGTGAAAAATTCCTCCCTTATCTTTTCCTTTATGTATTGGATTATTTTGTTAAGTACTTGTGAGTTGCTACGTTTTTTTGTTAATATTCTTTTTAAGAGACACCAGCTGGAGTCTGTTGAAAGGCCAAGAAGGAACCGAAGGTAGAGGTCCAAATGTCCATTCTTGCTCTGTAGGGCCTGATCCACTGCTCTCCTCAGCAACTTGGATGTTGTATTAGACTGAAGTACATACAAAGCCGCAAAATATTCCTGAAGGCTCAGATGTACAAAGCAGTACACCTTACCATGGTACAACCCAAACTCCTCTTTCAAGATTTCTGTGCACACTCCAGAGTACACCGAAGCTTCACTAACATCAATGGCATGTTTTCTCAGATCTTCTTCATAAAATATCAGATTTCCATTTTCCAGGTTGTCAAAAGCCAGTTTCCCCAATTTCACAAGAAACTTTTTATCTGATCCTAATGATTTGAGAGGATTGATTAGTTTTTTAAAATACTTCTCATTCTTTAAACCAATTTGAAAAATCAGGAAGTGTGTGTACATTTGTGTCAGAGTCTTTGGAATTTCTTCTCTCTCAGATGTGCACAACAGCCTTTCAAGAACAGTGGCTGAAATCCAGCAGAAGACTGGTATGTGGCACATGATGTAGAGGCTCTTTGATGATTTCACA
>JABJVR010007914.1:0-11091 GCA_025773905.1 Chitala chitala | reverse complement strand
GCACACAGACCCAAGGCGGGAATTGAACCCCAGGCCTGGAGGTGCGCGGCGACAGTGCTAACCACCACGCCACCGTGTGGTGATACATGATGCTGTATTTTCTGATTCTTTTCATGTGATGTTTAATTTTGTTATAAATTACAATTTGAAACCGCATGCCCCTGTGCGCTATGGGCACATTCTAAAAGCTGGCACTGCCTTGTCTTTTTCCCCTCTTTTTTATCGTGTGTACAGTCTGGCACAAACTTCACTGCCTCTCATGACACAGAGCAATTAACTAAAGTTTTTCTGTCCACCTGCTCTGATGTATTGGATTCGGTGGCACCGCTGAAAGCCATTTGTCCCAGACCTAAATCTGAACCTTGGCTCAACAATTCCACTCGCACAGCCAGGCGTGAGTGCAGAGGGGCAGAACATAGGTGGGAAAAAGACAGGCTTCAAGTGTCTTATCAAAAATTACAGGACAGGTGGAGAAATTATCAAAAAATTGTTAAAACTTGAAAAAACAATATTTTTCTGAATTTGTTTCTCAAAATTTTAATAAGCCTTGTGTTTTTTTTAAAACCATTGGGTCTGTGCTGAACCGTGTTCAATCCACTGTCTTGAGTCTTCATCAGAAACCTTCCTGTGCTGAAAAATTCCTGTGCTTTTTTAATACCAAGGTTGCTACCATATGGGCCAATATGTTGCCCCCCTATTTTAATTCCTCTATAAACACACATTGCTCAGCTGTCTTTTCTCGGTTTCAGCCAGTATCATTCGACACACTTACAAAAATTGTCAGTCAACTTAAACCCTCCTCATCTCCCACTGACCCTGTCCCTCCTCATCTTTTTAAAGAGGTGTGGACAACTGTTGGCCTTTATGTCAAAACGATTATTAATAGTAGCTTATCCTCTGGAATTCTACCATCTTTTTGTAAACAGGCAGTTGTTGAGCCTTTGATTTAAAAAGCCGGCCTAGATTCTTCCAATTTTGCTAACTATAGGCCAATCTCAAAACTTCCTTTCTTGGCTAAGATCTTAGAAAAAAATGTTCTTATGCAGATACCGTCGTTTTTAGACACACGTGGCACTTTTGATATTTTCCAGTCAGGTTTCAAAGCCTTTCATAGCACAGTCTTATTTGACTGTTTATGTGACGTCAAGGCTTGGTTGGCCCATAATTTTCTGAATTTGAATGAGGGGAAAACTGAGGTTATGTGGTTTGGTCCCACCAGTTCCCAAATGGACTTGGGTCCCCTCAGACCCATAAGACCCATAGTCACCAACCTTAGCATCACTTTTGACACAGATTTTTAACCTGACAAACAGATAAACACAGTCGTGAAATGTGCTTTTGATCATCTCTGGCTATTATCTAAATTAAGCTTTTATCTTTTCAAAAGTTTGAGCAAGTTATGTACATTTTTCTTTCATCCCATCTGGACTACTGTAATGCACTTTATACAGGTATTAAATACAATGCACTTTATCGCTTACAACTAGCCCAGAACAGCACGTCTTTTCACAGGAACTAAAAAACACAACCATATTACCCCGATTCTCACCTCCTTGCATGGGTTTCCTGTATGTTTTAGGATTGATTTTAAGATTTTATTGTTTGTTTTTAAGGCTATGAATGGACTGGCCCCACTGTACATCACTGACCTCATTCAAATTTATACACCAGCGTGTTCACTGAGGTCAGAGGGTCAGATCCACCTTGTGATGCCTAAGAACTAAAAACAAAGGGTGTTTGGGCCTTTTCTGTGGTTGGACCTAAACTGTGGAATGCTCTGCCCCCCATGTTAAAATGGCTCCCACAGTGGAATGTTTTAGGTCTTGTCTTATGACCCACTTTTCCTCTTTGGATTTTACCTCAGCCTGAGTTGTATAGTTTTCTGTGTATTTTGGTCTTGTATGGTGTTTTTTGTAGTTTGTATGGTTCTGTTGTCTTTATTTGTCTTGGTTGATTGTATTTGTTGTTCTTGTTTAGTTTTGCTAGTTTTGTATTAATTGTTTTAATGAACTAGTGACTTTAGAGTTGCGTTCATTTTTTTATATTACTTTTGTCATCAGAGTCTAAAGATATGGAGCAGCTTAGCTCACGGTTTCACTCCACCTGCCAAACTGTTTTAGAAACTGTGGCACCATTCAAAACCTGGCAACTTAGAGCTAAATCTGAGCCCTGGTTAAATGACGCAACTCGTGCTGTTAGACACGAGTGCAGCAGGGCTGAACGAAAGTGGAAAAAGGACAAACTGCAGGTGTCATTTCAAATGTTAAAGGACTGTTGGTGTTGTTATCAAGCTACTGTGAAAGAGGCTAAAAGAAATTATTTTTCAGACATTATTTTGTTAGACTGTCACAAACCATTTGTTTTATTTAAGACCTTTAACTCTCTTCTTAATGCACCACAGACTGTCTATACTGAGGCTTCCTCTGCTATTTGTGAAAACTTTCCTCACTTTTTTATTTATAAAGTCACCTCCACCAGGGCTCTAATTTCACAACCTGCATATGACCCTTCAGTCACTGCCACTTGTTCTGCTGTCTTTGAGCCAGCGACCCTGTTCTCTTTAAAGGAGTTTGTCGGGCATATGAAGCCCTCAGGTTCCCCAAACGATGCTATTCCCCCTCGACTTTCCCCATTGTAGGCCCATCTGTTCTTACAGTTATTAACAGCAGTCTGTACTAAGGTGTGGTCCCAGTAGATTTTAAACAGGCAGTAGTGCAACCTCTGATTGTAACGCTTCCAGGGTAAGGAGGCGAGGGTTGAGTCTAATGTGCGAAGGTTTAATGCCAAAACAGGATACAGAACATAAAGTAGGACAACCAAGGCCAACGAACAGGTAACATAGAATAACAAAGGACTTATCTCTAACATTAGCAATAGGCTTGAATTGGCAACTCATTGAAACAAAGGGGGAACTTAAATAGGGACAGGACCAACAGAACACACTTGGGGATGACTAATGACTATAACAAGACAATGACGCAGGGCTGGGAACACATAACAAAGACCTAATGCGTAGGAAAGAACGAGAGGAAGGGTGACACCTGGTGGACACAGGGACGATAGTGGGAAGGGCGTGACACTGATTAAAAAACAAGGTCTGGATCCTACAGTGCTTGCTAATTTCAGACCTATCTCCAAACTGCCTTTTCTTCCTAAAGTATTTGGGAAGAGATTACACTCAATTATTACCCTTCCTGGAAGAGTACAATATTTCTGAGATTTTCCAATCTGGTTTTAAATCCTTACATTAGCACTGAATCAGTTCTTTTGAGAGTTTTAAATGACATCTTTTTAGCCACTGATTTAGGGGATTGTGTTGTTCTTGTGCTTTTACATTTGACTGCTGCTTTTGACACAGTAGACCATGAAATTTTAATTTCTCATTTGGAACACTGGGTGGGCATTCAGGGCATAGTATTGGAATGGTTCAGATCTTATTTGACTGATCAGACTTTCTGTGTCAACGTTGATAACACTGTGTCTTCCTTGCACCGTTTTTGTTTGGGGTCTCCCAAGGCTCAGTGCTCGGCCTTCTTCTTTTCTCTCTTTATCTGCTCCCACTTGGTTCCATATTTAGGAAGCATGGTATTTTATTTTATTGTTACACAGACAATTGTTAAATATATATGCCGCTTAAAAAGATCAGCTCACTCTGTCAGACCACTGCTTAGGTGCCTGGATGATTTAAAGGCCTGGATGGCACTTAATTTTATAAACTTTAATGAAAAGAAAATGGAGGTAATGGTTTTTGGTGGCACCACAGGGTCCTCCCCTGTAGATCTTGGTTCACTGACACAGTACAAAAAACTGTACTTTTCATACCTAGGGATTAAAATGGATCCTGATTTTAACTTTAACAGTCAAGTCAGGGCAGTTGTAAAATCCAACTTTTTTCACTTTAGACAACTGGCCAGTAATCCACACCTTTATTACCACATGGCTGGATTACTGTAATGCATTGTATTTGGGGGTTAGTGCCTCCACCATCATCCTTCTCCAGGTGGCACAAAACACCGCTACACCTCTTTTGACTGGCATGCAAAAATATGATCATGTTTCCCCCATTTTAGATTCACTTCATTGTCTGCCTGATTGTTTTAGAATCAATTTTAATTTGACAATTCTGATTTAGAACATTGGTTTTAAAAGGCGATCATCACGTGACTTCGTTGCGTCACCCTCCGCCATTCTAGGCCTCTCTCAACAGCTGCCTATGGGCACATTTGCACGGTGCTTTAAGTAAACTTTGCCATTATAACGTTGTACTGTTCATGAGGATAGATCGGTGGATTAATTTTGTTGTCTGTGTGCTTTATTTTTTTTTTAATTAACCACGTTGAACGGCGTCTCTTTGACAGACCGCAGACGTGAGGTAAGGGCATTTTTATGCTCAGAGGCTGCTGACTTATTCAGTGTACTGTATGCAAACTGTTATGACAGTTGAAGGCAATGTTAAAGTTGTTTTATTCATTTTTAAATCCCTTCATGGTCTTGCTCCTTCCTACCTCTCTGAGCTGATTCATCCTTATACACCCGCCCGTTCTCTAAGGTCAGTTGATTGGCTAGTCCTGAGTGTGCCAAAAACAAAGTGGAAGCTCAGGGGGGACCATACCTTCTCTGTTGCAGCTCCCAACCTGTGGAATGACTTGCCTTTACACATTAGACAGGCCTGCTCACTGTCTGTTTTCAAATCCCTTCTAAAAACTCACTTGTTCTCCCAGGCTTTTGATACCTTGTAAGATGCCGATTTTATTTATTGTGATTTATGTCTTTTAACTTATTTGTTGATATGATTCTATAACTTTTAACTTGTTTTAGTTAATGGTTAATTTTATTGTGTATTTTATGTTTAATTATCCTTTGTGTACAGCACTTTGGTCCACTGTGGAGGCTTTGAAAGTGCATTATAAATAAAATTGGATTGGAGTAGCTATTGACATTGCAGACAGTTGGCAACTTCTGAGCACTGTGCGCTTCAATATGCGTTGACCCCGAACTGTCATTTTACATGGCCTACCACTTTGTGGCTGAATTGCTGTTCCCAGTTGCTTCCACTTTGTTATAATACCACTAACATTTAACCATGGAATCTTTAATAGCAAGGAATTTTCACAGTTGGACTTATTGCACAGGTGGCAACCTATCACGGTACCACACTTGAATTCACTGAGCTCCTGAGAGTGACCCATTCATTCACAAATGTTTGTAGAAGCAGCCTGCATGCCTAGGTGCTTGATTTTATACACCTGTGGCCATGGAGGTGACTGGGACACCTGAATCCAATGATTTTGGAAATATAGTGTATTTCTAGCGGAGGGATAAAATGTTAGCATGTGCAGAATGGAGACTGCAGGAGGCAACGTACTGATGGATAAGATCCGAGAGCTTAGATGGGGTCAGGTTAGAGATGTTGCATTAGTTCAGGAAAGTAGTTTCAGTGCTGTGTGAGAAAATCCAGACTGAAAAGAGCAAACAACAAGAAAAACAAGAAAAGTTGTTGGTTGTACAAAAAATACATTCCAGTAATTTAGACAAAAAAGGAAGATTAGAGATAATCTACATCTTGACAAACAACTCCAAACCTAAGTTTAAAACAATGGGAATGACTTTATACTTTGATGCATAATGTGGCCAGAGCCAAAAATAAATAAATAAATAAATAAATAAGTTTTGAGATGATTTGTTGGATGGCAGGAAAGTAGGCCTTTACCAGACTGAAGGGGATGGGATCCAGAACATGTTTTTCATGTTCAGCTTAGGGGAGAATTGACAAAGTAACAACATCACCATAAATATTGTCCATTTTCATTCAGAAGAATGAAAGAAAATAGTTGCGTTTTCCACTGTGAAGAATGAAAAAAATATTTCCTAAAGGTTTCAAAATGTTATATAGCATAGAGGAAAGAGTTTTGTAAATATTGGCATGAGACTGTATTAGATAGGAACAGTAAGTGTTATAGATTGTGTTGAGAGCACTTTTGTATTGTTGGTGTTTTTCATAAATTGAGATATGTACTGTATGGCAAATCATCTTAAACACCAAAGTTGGTGCCCATGGGATCAGTTTAGGAATACCATGAGCAGAGTTTTAGTCCTATGGGGACAATCTTATCTGTTAAGATTAGTGGGGGATAACGGCATGGAGGAAAGGAAGCCATGTTTTTGACAAGAGCTGCTAAGAAAGAGAAAGGACTAATTAACAAATAAATTAAGGAAGACTATTGTGCATTGTTCTTTTAGAATGGCAGTTATGGTATGCATAGAATAATAATTAGGTGACGTTGTGAGCAGTAAATTGGTATATAGTAAGATCCAATCAGCAATCTGAGTCAAGAATGTGACAACAGTTGTGGGTGAGAAAATTAGTGAAAGTGAGGCAATTTTACACTCCGTAAAGTCTATGTGAATGATGAAATCAGCAGAAGACTAGGTTACACAAAGAGAAGGTTACACAAAACAGAATTCAGTCAAAACGAGACAGAACTGAGAGTAAGAATGTGTGTTTGCCTTGTAAGGGCAATAAATAATAGCTATAACCAGAGGAGTGGAACCAGAAACTTTGAAGGTAATCTCAGATGATTGTAAATCTGGAGTGAATGAAAACTAGACTAGACTAGTGGCTTTTCTTGAAAAACTGCAAATGCATTGCCATGACCATTAGAACATGACTTCAATTCAATTTATTTTTATATAGCAGCTTTCGCTACAATGTGCCTCAAAGCGATTTACACAAGAAATTGCAGATACTGAGGAATTAATATAAATGAATGAAGCCAGATAACAATGGAGGAGAGGAACCAAAAACTCCAAAATGTGGAGAAAAATAAACCTCTGGGGGCCCAAGGTTGACTGGTTGCCCAGCCCCTCCTGGGCATGCTAACATTACAGAATGTAGTCTAACATTAAAGACTTTAAGGTAAGTGTATCTTGAAGTTTGAAAATTAATCTATCAGATCATGCCAGGTTTGAGACAGACCTATCACCTTATTTTCTGATTGGTGGTGATAAATCTTCTCCACAGGAATCGCCCAGACAACCCACCACCCTTACTTGATGTCTCCCATACCTAGAAATGTATTCAAGAAAATTTAAGAGAAAAACCACCAGGCTCAAAACCATTAATAGACTTGGGGAAATTTTTATATTAAAAAAGTATATACAAGAGAAATGCTATTGACAATAACAAAGGTGGAGGTTCAACACACTGGGTCTTAGGGAGGGGAAAAGGGAGGAGAAATTGCCACAGAGCAAAAAAAAAAAAATCAGAATTAGGGAGGGGAAAAGGGAAGGGAGCAACAGTCAGGAAAACAAAAACTCCATATATACATACAGTATAAAACTCACTAAAGCAACTCTGTGCTACCCAGACCATAAAAATAAAACATACAAAAATGGCATTTGATAAAAGAATAATGGAATCCTATGTTAATGTGGTCTTGTATTACTAATAACTAACATCATTGTGGCATGCGTAGTGCTACAGAATGCTAGTACACTCAGAAACAAGTGTCAACCTCCCATTACACATATTGAGCAAGAGGAAAAACTTCCCACCAACCTTATGTCATGGAAATTTTATATTGGTGAGGTTTGAAATAATGATCCTGAAACCAATATTTGTCTTTTAGCACTTTATTCCTTGCAAGGAAGGTTCATTTACCCAGACTGCATATCTGCCAGCACAAGGAGGGGTGCAGAAGGAATTGATGAAGTCTCTCCCGTACTATGCGATTATGCGCTGCAAAGTATCATCTTTCATAATAGGCTGTGCTGAACTGATTTCAGAATAAGATAGAAAAGAAAAATCAGTAAGTTGAGGTGAGAAGGCAGCCCTCTATCAAGAATGTGGGGAAACAGAATACTTAGACAAAATACTGGCACAATCATTTCTAATCATTTTCCATTACATTTACAGACTACATAGATAGCACAGCTGTCAGGGACACCATCACCACCCACTATTTTCAAAGTGACTCTTACTCCAAAAGTGTCCATAAAGGTAAAATTAAGACCAGTCTAGGACGTGCCTTGCCTTGTGTCCTAGGCTGTTTGCTACAGGTAGCCACAACACTGCACCTGCACAGGATAAGTGGGTGATGAATAGATGGACTCTCACTGTTTTTTTATACCTGGATATTGAGATATTAATTTCCTGCTGACTGACCACAATTTTGGATTTTCATTATTTTACATTATTTACTTTCTGGGGGGTATTGTAGAAAGCTCGTTTCAAAACCTGTTTTTCTCTAAAGACAAACCTGGAGCTGGGCAGCCCTTAATTAAGAAATCAAGAGGTTCCAGTTCCAGCTGATTTCTAATGAGGGCAAAAACAAGAATTTTGAGAAATTGAAACATTTGAAAAAAAGAGTGATTCAGAAAAAAATTTGATCTTATGGAACATTTGGAATTTCACATTACAGTCACAACTAGTGGTCATTTAGTGCAGCTAATGAAAACAGCGATGACAGTGTCACAACCACTGAAACCAGGAATCTGAACAGAAACCATAAACACAATATGTTGCAAAAGCATATAGCATTGTTGTTATGTCATTGACTGAGGTGTGCTGTGAGGGTGTATAGACCTTCCTCATAGGTTTACTCACCAAAACCCTGTCAAACCCCAAAGGCTTCATAAACATTCATACTAGAGATGCTACATCTCTGCAGTTTCCATTTCTCCTCTTATTGACTGGTGTTTTGTAGCAAACAACTGATTCAGCAGGAGATACAATGACAACCATTTTAAAATTCTTCCCTTGTGTCAATTTATCAACATTGACACAAATAACTATGATGTCACAAAGTTTCCAATGAAACTGGTGCAGTGACTTCTTTAAATAAATTTTTAAGCAGCCGTTTTAAAATGCAGCTGCCACGGTTTGTCTGAGCTGTGCCTGTTGTGTAATCACGCCTCCTCGTTCTCTCGTTACCCTGTTTGAATGTTTGCACCTGCTCTCAGTTTCCTGTTTACTATTTAGGCACTATTTAGGTTGTGTGTTTTCACTGTGGTTTTTCAGAATTCATTTGCTAGTCAAACTTTAGGGTTATTCTGTTCTAGGCTTCTACAAAGTATTATACAAAGTCTAGATAAAATGCATTTTATCCAAATACACTTTGATAAAAGAATTTTGAAAATAACCATCTTATATCATAATCACATGAAATGCAGACACACAGGGAAACAGCAGCAACACAAGCTAGATTTACTGTTTCTGTTTGGATAGCTAAGAGACAAGGCAAGCAATAAAAAAAATCCTTGTCAGGAATACTCATTAACTTCACCATGGAGGAATTCCTCTGCGTCAGCAACCCTCTTCTTAACCTCAAATAACTGCTGACACTTCATCAGACAAGCTTTAATTAGATGCTTTGTATGATACCTGTGTTTGTGCATAGACATCTGCTACACTTTTTGTTTCACCCACATACAATGCATTCATTTTTATTTATCCAAACCAAAACATTCCATTACTGTGTATGAATATTAATACAGTTTTTCTAATTTGTACAATAAATTTAAGAAAAAAGTGATCACAGCAAATTGGAATTTCTAGTTTTTCATTTATCTTTTCTAAAGTAACAGAGTGAGGAAAGTAGAGCAAAATAAAGGAAGAAGACAAAAACAGTTTCCAACATACATTATATTGCTGAAAGTATTGGGACACCCCTTCAAATTATTGGATTCAGGTGTCCCAGTCACCTCCATGGTCACAAGTATATAAAATCAAGCACCTAGGCAAGCAGACTGCTTCTACAAACATTTGTGAAAGAATGGGTCACTCTCAGGACCTCAGTGAATTCAAGTGTGATACCTGTGCATACATGAAATTTCCTCCCTACTAAATATTCCATGGTCAGCTGTTATTGGTATTATAACAAAACAGAAGCAACTGGGAACAACAGCAACTTGGCCATGAAGTGGTACGCCATGTAAAATGAGCGGGGTCAGCGCATGCTGAAACGCACAGAGCATGGAAGTCACCAACTGTCTGCAGAGTCAGTAGCTACAGACCTCCAAAGTTTGTGTGGCCTTCAGATTAGCACAACAACAGTGCATAGAGAGCTTCATGGAATGGGTTTCCATGGCCGAGCAGCTGCATCCAAGCCTTACATCACCAAGTGCAAGGCAAAGCGTCAGATGCAGTGGTGTAAAGCACGCCACCACTGGACTCTAGAGCAATGAAGAAATGTTCTCTGGAGTGACAAATCATGCTTCTCTATCTGGCAATCTGATGGACGTGTCTGGGTTTGGTGGTTGCCAGGAGAACGGTACTTGCCTGACTGCACTGTGCCAAGTGTAAAATTTGGTGAAGGGGGGATTATGGTGTGGGGTTGTTTTTCAGGGGTTGGGCTTGGCCCCTTAGTTCCAGTGAAGGGAATTCTTAAGGTGTCAGCATACCAAGATATTTTGGACAATTTCATGCTCCCAGCTTTGTGGGAACAGTTTAGGGATGGCTCCTTCCTGTTCCAACATGACTGCGCACCAGTGCACAAAGCAAGGTCCATAAAGACGTGGATGAGCGAGTTTGGGGTGGAGGAACTTGACCGGCCTGCACAGAGTCCTGACTTCAACCTGATAGAACACCTTTGGGATGAATTAGAGCAGAGACTGCAAGCCGGGCCTTCTCATCCAACATCAGTGCCTGACCTCACAAATGTTTTTCTGGAAGAATGGTCAAACACTCCCATAGACACACCCCTGAACCTTGTGGACAGCCTTCCCAGAAGAGTTGAAGCTGTTATAGCTGCAAAGGGTGGGCCAACTCAATACGGAACCCTATGGACTAAGACTGGGATGCCACTAAAATCATGTGCGTGTAAAGGCAGGCGTCCCATTACATTTGGCAATATAGTGTAACATGGACCCAGTATCTTTTTTCTCCTTTATAATGACAAACATGGGTTGCACAGAGGAGAACTCCTGTTGTTAAAACCAACATTGTAGAGCAGAGGGGTAATACTGTGCCCTGCACAATTTTGTAATGTACCACTTCCATGGTAGGAAAAGGAATAATAAAACAGCTTTATATGATTTACTGTGAACTTGTTGATTTATAATATATATATATATATATATATATATATATAT